>JAMPIV010002945.1:0-220000 GCA_024509875.1 Oreohelix idahoensis
GGGGGTTGGTAGAGGTTTTGGTTGTGTTTTGTGTGGATTTGTGGGGGGGTGGGGGTAGTTGGGTGGGGGGGGTTGGGGGTGTTGGATGGTTTGGGGTTTGATTGTGTGTGGGATTGTTGGTTTGTTGGTGGGTGGAAGGGTGTGTTGGGGTTGAGGGGGGGTCAGGGTCTTGTTGGTCTCGGTATACGGATGTGTTTTGTGTGTTTGTGGGTTCGTTTTTTCTGTGTTTTTTATGTTTTGGCAGTGTGTTGTTGGGATAGGGGTGTGTTGTAGGGGTTGGGGTGGGTGGGGAGTTTTTAGTGTTTTTTTGTGGGGGGGGGGGGAGGGGGGGGTCGGTGTGAGGAGCGGTGGGGGGGGTTTTTTTGTTTTTTGGAGGGGGCCGGGGCTGTGTGGGGGGTGGGGGTTGTGTTGGGTGGGTGGGTTTGGTTTTGGTTGTGTGGGAAGGTGTCTCTGGGGGTGCTGGGTATTAACAAATTTATTGTGGGGGGGGGTTTTTTGGGGTGGGTAAACTGTTGTTTTGTTATTTCAAGTGTTTGTGTTGTTTTTGGGTCATAAATGTGTGAGGGTTGGGAGTGATTCGAATGGTTCATGGTTTTGTTGTGGGTGAATAGTTGTTTTGAGAGTAGGTCGAGTGTGGATTATTGTTACAGTAGGGGACAGATTGGTGGTTGTTAATCGGGGTTTTTGGGTGATTTGTTTATTTTAGTAATCCTCCAATTGTTTGATTACTGCGCCGATTTGTACTATTGGTTTTTTTAGTGTTTGATTTGGTTGGGTGTGAAGAGATGTTGTGTAGTATTAGAATAGGGATTTATAATTATGTATATATGTATTGATATTAAATAAGTGGTATATATTATGTATTATAGATTGAATTATTTATATTTCATATAGATATATGTAATATATATGTTGTTATGGGGAGTCTTTAATTGGGAGCTCCCAATGTCCTATGTATAGGCTTTTTATTTTAAAGGTGAATGGGTATGAGCGATTAAATTATAGTAAAATTATTTTCCCAACATGTATAGAGGTTCTAGTATGGAATATATTGGGTGTTAGTTATTAGAATAACTGGTGAATGTCCAGCAGGCAACGCGCACAGCGTACTGTTGACTGAGTAGTTCAGGTCTGAATCTTAGGCCCCACCTCTCCGTCTGCGTCTCTGGGGCAATATAGGCTACTCTGCCAAAATGAGGTAGGACTGCACGGTTCCACACTTGTATATTTTCAACACAGCATTTGACACCACTTTGGTGCCAAATAAAAAACTCACAGTTCTGAAATAAAAGTAATGGGTCATTGTGCAGAACTCTACCTCCTGAGCCACTTCTACACACAACACTACACAACAACACCACATAGACGGTCAGATCTCTCTGACCATACAGCACATCTTACCAAGTTGTTTCACATAGTATAAAGTTCCCCAAGACTACATATTCTGAAAATGTTCATTAGCTTCCTGCTATTGAATAAGATAGGTGATATGTTCCACTGATCTCAACACTTGATCCGCCCTTCATAATCCTTGCTGGCGTTTATGTATTTTGTTTGTCTCTAGACCCTGAACTTGGGCTGGGGATCTAGAGCGAATCCTTACTTGTTGTAAGGAATAGATTTTGATATGGCAGTATCAAATCACTCGAAACATTAAACAATATTAAAATATACAAAAAATACTTTCAGTCTTACCAGAATTATGAATAGAGAACACAGTTATATGCTAGCAAAACTCACTGAGCTGCTGGGCTCTAGTATAGAGCGTCCCTCTAAATATTTCAATTAGCTTCTGGGAATCACACCACTGAAAATTACTGTGTCTACTACTGACAACTTATTATGGAATGGCAAAATGCGCGTCTGAGCGCCGATAATATTTTTATCTTGCCAATCACCGCCTTTTTTCCTTTTCAAATTTCAAACCTCCTACCAAAAGTCAATTCATCATACCTCATCAAGTATGTATTATTGTCTGTTGGTCCGTCTGTCTCTACTTGCGTTTTTTACAAAAACACACTTGATTTTTTATACATGCATTTTTCCTACACAATTCTGCCTCTAGAGTTATTTTTTAGCCACAACTTTCCACTAATTCCCCTCTCTTTCATTCATCTAGATTTTAGCACTTGATCTCAAGGCCGCAATTGTTTTGAAATTAGTGACATTTTTTTTTCAATGCATCACTCGCTGATATGAACAACACAGTCTTTTGTCAATATCTTCATTATTATCTATCCGTCTGTATAAATAAAGCATATTATTTTCACTGCTCAAATGGGCCATCCGCCACTATTTTATATTCCTAACATTATTATTAAGAAAAAGTTACTTTTCAAGTTATTTGTTTTTTTAATTTTTTGAAATATTCGAGCATCTTCTTAATGCGTTTGCCGCTGAATTCAAATAAAGGACTAAGTATCGCAAAAGCGTCCAAAAATGACTGTTGCGTATAATACTAGGTCCCTTTTCATTTCTTTACCTTATGTCAACTTGGGGACGGGACTTTTTCGTCCTTTCACCACCAATTCCGTCTTTTTAGCCTTCTATTTCAGCACGTGTTCATCATATTTTTTCCTTTTTGATCTCCTTCTCATCCCTCCACAAGTAAACTTTTGCCTTCACGTCTACAAGTTAGTTTCCATGGAGGTTGACCCGCGGCATGGGCGATCATGTCTTCTAGCACTTACGCATTATTTTTTTATCCCTACATTTTATCTTTGAGATATTTTAACGTTGTATCACGTTAATTTTACACACATCTCCCCACTTGAAAACATCCTACGCAAGTTCCAAAACCAGTGATACACATAATAAAATATACTCCTCACCCTGCCATTACTCTAATTTTGATCACAGGGGTGCCGACTGAGGAAATCTGCACCGACATTCAATTTGCTTGCGATATATTGGATACTAAACTGATAAGGTTGAAGCAATAAAGACCACCTCAGCAATCTTGCGTTTTCATGCTTAGCCTGAGATAAGAATACGAGAGGCTGATGGTCCGTCTCGACCACAAAAGTCCTACCATACAGATAGATTTGAAACTTCTTTATTGCCCAGATTAACGCTAAACATTCTTTTTCGCTTGTGGAGTATCCTTGTTCCGCCTTATTCAATTCGCGACTTGCATAAGCGACTGGTTTCAGTTCCCCATCAGGTGAAGATGATCTTTGCAACAAAGCCCCCCCCAGTCCTCCATTACTTGCGACGGTTCTTAAGACAAAGTCCTGTGTCAAATCAGGCAGTTTGAGAATAGGCTTGCTAGTGAGTTTTTCCTTTAATCTTGGAACGCTAGTTCACATTGTGCAGTCCAAATAATTTTATCTGGAAGTCCCTTGCGAGTCAGATCAGTCAGAGGAGCACAAATAAGTTAAAATCTTTGATGTATTTCTGATAAAATCCGCATAACGACACGAATGATCGCACGTCCTTTTTTTTTTGTCTAGTGCTCTCTGCAGTTTTTCCAAGTTCTTAGGATCAGGGGTCATATTACCCTGATATACAGTGTGTCCCAAGAATTCCAACTCTTTGCATCCAAGACAACATTTTGTTGGCCTAGCAGTTAAGTTCGCCTCCCGAAGTCTATCAAACAACATCTCCAGAGCTTCAATGTGTTCTTCAAATGTCTCTGTGGCGACGAGAATATCATCCATGAAATTCGTGATACATGGGTTATTCAGGGGATCCAACAATTTGCGCATCATCCTGAAAATACACTCGGAGCATTTTTCAGTCCGAATGGTAGCATATTGAATTCATAATGTCCATCCGAAGTGCTAAAAGCCAAATAAGGTCTCACTTCAGGCTTCACTGGGATCTGGTAATAGCCTTTACTAAGATCCACTTTTGAAAAGTATTTTGCCTTGTTCAATCTGGCAAATAACTGTTTTGTGTCTGGTAATGGATCCACTTGTCCTTCTGTGACAGCATTCAGTTTCCTGTAATCTATGCACAGTCTGTGTTCCCCAGACGGTTTTCTCAACAAAACGACACTAGAGCTAAAAGATGATTCACTGTGTGAAATAATCCCCTCCTTCAACAAATAATCTATTTCTTCCTTCAATGCCTTCTCCTTCGCGAACGGAATAGAATAGGCTCTCATACAGATTGGGTTTGAGTCTACCAGTTTCATGTCATACTGCAACAAATTTGTATGGCCTGGTTTATCTGTTAATACATCTGTATGTTCCTCCAGAACCTGTTGAACTCTCTCCCTCTGGTTTTTAGTCAGGTGCTTACTGACTTTTACCTGTGCTGCTGTTTCACAAGGATGTAATGGGTATTCATGTAGGTGAGTGTTCTTTTTGCATTTGATTGCAATAGCCAAGGTCAATAAGGGGGTGCTTTCCTGAGATGGTCTGTCCAGATACTTCTTTAACAGGTTTACATGATAAACTTTCTCCTTCCCCTTTTTGTCAATTTTATAGTTTGTTCTAGACACCTTCTCTAGAACCGTATATGGACCTTGCCATCCAATTTGTAATTTATTCTGGCTACCGGGTAGTAGAAGCAGCACCTTCTTTCCCACAGACAGTTCTCTGTCCTTTGCCTTCCTATTAAAATATGCTGCATGTTTCTTCCTGGCTTGTTGCAAATTATCATTTGCCAGTTTCCATCCAGCTTTCAAACGAGTGGTCAGTTCGTTCACATATTGATACGATGAGGGAACAGTCTCTTCCGCCTTCTCATCTTCCAGTCCTTAATAAACTTCTAATCTGGACCTTTTATTGCCTCATACCAAATACAAGTTGCGGAACCCGTCCATCCGGTTGAAACTATGTGGACCTCCCTAAATCATCACTCACAATCGACCGGGCAGGAATTGATCCCACAGATCCGGTTTTTCGTGTGCCAGCTTTCTCAGGATAGAAATGAAGAGTCCCTTGAACCTCTCTACCTGGCCGTTCCCTTGCGGATGGTACGGACTACAATGAAAGTGTCTGGCTTGAAATAGCTTAAAAACTTCTTCCGTTAGTTTCCCCTTGAACTGAGAACCATTATCCGTCAAGATTTGTATACTCTCGGAATCCTAATAGTGGTAAATATGTAAATATCCTCTCTAATGTTTTGAATCAATTGATGCTAGGGGGCCTCTCCCACATAGAACTTTGTCCACCAGTATAAATTAACTTTCCTCCTCTTCCAGTGAGATCCCACTAAATTATCCACTCTACCCTCTCAAAAGTTCCCACTATGGGTGGGTTTCCCCTAATTGCAACATCCATGCTTTTGACTACCCTTTGACATTCTGGCAGATTTGACAATATCTTTTTATATCAATCCCCTTTTATCCCTGGCCAAATAATACCTATACTTCCTTCGCTGATCCCATCTTGACCACTGAAGGTAATCGCATCCTTTCCATCAATTTGCCCTATATGAATCTTGGGAAGAACCAACTGTCCGTGACCATTTGTTCCAGTTCCGGCCTTCCTGTATAATAGAATTTTGTTCTTCATGAAATATTCCCCCTTGCTCGGAGGTGTGTGGCATTTGGGCAATTTTTTAAAACATGCTTGAGTGTCCTATCCTCAGCCTGCGCCTTCCTCATCTCCTCTGGATGAGCATTTATAGGTTCACCTTCTTCCTCCTTCTTCTGTGACCTGGTCTGCACTGTCGCCATGATCACAGTCTCTCGGATTCCCCAAGAAGACGTATCTACACCCCAATATCAGAGGGTAGATTGGTTTCATCTATCACTGCTGCTCTGATTTCTCCTTCCACATAGCGATTTTCACCGTTATCCTTGCATGGAAGTGTCATGAGTGGTATGTCCTTAGTCGCCCCTTGTATTTCCACTGTTTCTGTGGTATACTGACTTGGGTCCACTAGGCTAGACTTCACAACTGAATCATAATCCAAACCTGTATCATAAAGGCACCTTATGGTGACCCCATTACAAATAACATCCTCACAAACTGGGGGGTGATAAGGTTCCTGCTGTCCATTAGGATTAACCTTTAATCTTTGAGTCCCCGACTTCATTGCAGCAATGTTTGAAGGTTTCCTTCTACAAAATTCGGTGTTATGGTTATCTTTCTTGCACCATTTACACCATCTTTTTCCTTGTTTAAACGGTTTTCTTTCATCGGATTTTTGGTCATTGAACTGTGAGTTTCTGTCGCGATAGTCATTTCTTGGCCGCTCAAAGTTTGTCCTACCTTTATTTCCCTGCTCTCTATTATCAAATTTATTAAATGGCTGTGGAGCTTTAAAATTGTCTATGTGCTTCTTTTTAGCACCACTTACCTCTGCCTGGGCTGCCTGATACCTCTCAGCGACATTTAAAACCTCCCCCAACTTCTCTGCACCTTGTTCCATGAGAAATTTTCTCATGTCTGGAGCCATGGACTCTCTCAATTGCTCAATCATGATCATCTCTTTAAGATCTTGGGTCTTCCCCAGAGCAGTCCATTTCTCCAAATAGGTTTCCAGTCTGGCAGAGAATTGGTGGTATGTCTCCCCAGACAACAGTTTGGCATTTCTAAATTTCTTACGATAAAATTCACCATTCTTCTCGTACCTTAATAACAAAGCCTGCTTTAACATGTCATAATTGTCTTGGTCTTCCCTGTTCATTTTAGCAAAGACTTCATAAGAAGTACCTCTCAGTCCCTGTGATAGCTTTAAACTCCACCTCTCTCTCTCTAACCCATATGTAGTAGCTAATAACTCAAAACGTCCTAGGTACCCCTCTATGTCATCGTCTTTTTTCAACAAAATGGTCTAAATGAAACCCCATAGCTGAGTTTGAGGCTCCCAGACTGGGCGTAGCATCTGAGGCAAAAGGGCTGGCACCATTTTCAGGAGCCTGGCCTTGTAGCTCCAGCTCCCTTAGTCGTAATTCGTGCTCCCTTTGCAACCTTCTATCTTCTGCCTCCCTTCGGCCTTTTTATCTTCTGCCTCCCTTTCGGCCTTTTTATCTTCTGCCTCCCTTTGCTGTCGTTTTTCTTCTGCCTCTAATGCTTTAGCCTCCTTGTCAGCCTTGCAGCCTCTTCAATCTGCAGCCTCTTAATTTCTTTTTCAGCTTCTAACCTCTTCTCTTCACCAACCTTTCAGACTCTAATTTTCTTTCAGCCTCTTTTTCTAATCTTCTTTCTTCCCTTTCAATTTACTTTTATCACATTCAGTCCACCGTTACATATTGAATTAAACCCTGACCATCCATTCCCATATCCCTCGCCGTTAGCACAGCACTGATCTGAACTTAGCTAGTCTCCGCCATCACACAAAATAACAATGATCAAAGGTAAAATTCCAACCACTAAAGAATTCTAATTACTCTATCTAAATAATTCTAAGTAGCCATTAACTATAAATTAATTACCACTGCTGTGAAGATTCACCAACTTTTAATTTCATTTTTAATTTTAAGGGACACTTTAATTTTTACAATGTTTTCCCCTAATTTAATTCTCCCCCCCAGAGAGATCCAAATATTATTGATAGGCTAATTATCCCTAGGACGAGCCCCCAATATATGTAGTGGATTTTTTGATGGTACTGTATGGTTGTGATATTACCTAGTGTGATGCATGAGGTCAGCTGTGAAGGCTCCTGAGATAAATGTAGCTGTGAATTTACAGAAGGCCCTTCTTGCTACCACTTACGACCTCACACATACCTTTTTTTCTAATGAATGTGGCTACGTTAAAAATCTAGGGTACTGAAATGTAAGGTGTTGTATTAGTATATATAAACACGCACACAAGATTTAATAAGTCCTAAAAATATTAATAAAATTTATAACACACTGAAACTCAAAAAACTCAAAGCTGTTTAAAATTTTGATATTAAATTTTCTTTAAGTTTTATTTGTTCTGAACCAAGGTTTTATTTTGTCAAACATATGAAAGATTTTTAAATTATGAATGAAGTGCATGAAATATATGCATAATAAATGAAAGGTTTGTACATATGAATTTTACAAGACTAGTTAATTTTACTACTGTTTTTATATTTGTAATTTAATCTATGGAGAACGATTAATGGATGTCTGTTGGGGGTGGCTTCATCACTCCCAATCTAGAACTACCAAACATTGTCCATTTTCTGATGGGAAAAAATACAAGTTTATTTCCCAACATGGTAATGTTTCTAGTTGATCGGGAATATAATTGGGTTTAGTTAATAAATAATTTGTGAATGTCCATAGCAGGCCAACGCTCACTATCTTTGACTGAGTAGTTCTGGTTGCTGGAATCTGAGTGGCCCCACCTCTCCTGCTTGGGGGGCAATATAGGCTGCTCTGCCAAAATTTTAGACTGCACTTGGTCCACACTTGTATTTTTACAACATAGCATTGACACCACTTTGGTGCCAAATAAAAAACTCACAGTTCTGAAATAAAAGTATTGGTCATGTGTCAAAAACTCTAACCTCCTGAGCCACTTCTACACACAACACTACACAAACAACACCACATAGACGGTCAGATCTCTCTGACCATACAGCACATCTTACCAATTGGTTTCACATAGTAATAACGTTCCCCAAGACTACATATTCTGAAATATGTTCAATTAGCTTCCTGCCATTGAAATACGATAGGTGATATGTTCCACTGATCTCAACACTTAATCCGCCCTTCATAATCCTTGCTGGCGTTTATGTATTTTGTTTGTCTCTAGACCCTGAACTGGGGCTGGGGATTTAGAGCGAATCCTTACTTGTTGTAAGGATAGATTATGATATGGCAGTAATCAAATCACTCGAAACATTAAACAATATTAAAATATACAAAGAAATACTTTCAGTCTTACCAGAATTATGAATAAGAACACAGTTTATATGCTAGCAAAACTCAGCTGAGCTGCTGGCTTTAGTATGGCGTCCCTCTAAATATTGCAATTAGCTTCTGGAATCACACCACTGAAAATTACTGTGTCTACTACTGGACAACTTATGATGAATGGCAAAAATGCGCGTCTGAGCGCCGATAATATGTTTATCTGTGCCAATCACCGCCTTTTTCCTTTTCAAATTTCAAACCTCCTACCAAAAGTCAATTTCAGTCATACCTCAGTCAAGTATGTATTAAGTCTGTTTGGTCCGTCTGTCTCTACTACTTGCGTTTTTTACAAAAACACACTTGTTTATACATGCATTTCCTACACGAAATCTGCCTCTAAGTATATTTTTAGCCACAACTTTCCACTAATTCCCCCTCCCTTTCATTCATCTAGATTTTAGCACTTGAGTCTCAAGCCCGCAATTTTTGAAAATTAGTGACATGTTTTTGTTTCAATGCAGTCGCTCGCTGATATGAACAACACAGTCTTTTGTCAATATCTTCATTATATTATCTATCCGTCTGTATAAATGAAAGCATATTATTTCTCTGCTCAAGATGGCCATCCGCCAGCTAGGTTTTATATTCCTAACATTATTATTAAAAAAAAGTTACTTTTCAAGGTTAGTTGTTTTTTTTTGAAATATGTTCGAGCATCTTCTGTAATGCGTTTGCCGCTGAATTCAAATAAAAGGACTAAGTATCGTAAAAGCGTCCAAGAAATGACTGTTGCGTATAATAGCTAAGTCCCTTTTGTCAATTTCTTTACCTTGTGTCAACATGGGGCCGTGAATTTTTTTTCCCTTTCCCCACCAATTGCGTTTTTTTAGCCTTGCTATTTCAAAGCACGTGTTTCAGTCATATTTTCTTTTTGATCTCCGTTCTCATCCCGTCCAAGGGTAAACTTTTGCCTTCACGTCTAGCAATTTAGTTTCCATGGCGGTGGGTGACCCGCGGCATGGCGATCATGTCTTCTAGTACTTACGCATATATTTTTATCCCTACTTTTTATCTTTGGAGATATTTTAACGTTGTATCACGGTTAATTTTATCACACATCTCCCCACTTGAAAACATGCCTACGGCAAGTTCCAAAACCAGTGATACACATAGATAAAATCACTCCTCACGCCTGCCACTACTCTAATTTTGATCACAGGGGTGCCGACTGAGGAAATCTGCACCGACATTCAATTTGCCTGGGATATATTGGATACCAAACTGATAAGGTTGAAGCAATAAAGACCACCTCAGCAATCTTGCGTTTTCATGCTTAGCCTGAGATAAGAATACGAGGGGCTGATGATCCGTCTGGACCACAAAAGTCCTAGCATACAGATAGATTTGAAACTTCTTTATTGCCCAGATAAACGCTAAACATTCTTTTTCGCTTGTGGAATATCCTTTTCCGCCTTATTCAATTTGCGGCTTGCATAAGCGACTGGGTTCAGTTCCCCCTCAGGTGAAGATGATCTTTGCAACAAAGCCGCCCCGAGTCCTACATTACTTGCATCTGTTCTTACGACAAAGTCCTGTGTCAAATCAGGCAGTTTGAGAATAGGCTTGCTAGTGAGTTTTTCCTTTAAGTCTTGGAACGCTAATTCACTTTGCGCAGTCCAAATAATTTTATCTGGAAGTCCCTTGCGAGTCAGATCAGTCAGAGGAGCACAAATAGAGTTAAAATCTTTGATGTATTTTTGATAAAATCCGCATAACGACACAAATGATCGCACGTCCTTTTTTGTTTGTGGTCTAGGTGCTCTCTGCAGTTTTTCCAAGTTCTTGGGATCAGGGGTCATGTTACCCTGATACACAGTGTGTCCCAAGAATTCCAACTCTTTGCATCCAATACAACATTTTGTTGGCCTAGCAGTTAAGTTCGCCTCCCTAAGTCTATCAAACAACATTTTTAGAGCTTCAATGTGTTCTTCAAATGTCTCTGTGGCGACGAGAATATCATCCATGAAATTCGTGATACATGGGTTATTCAGGGGATCCAACAATTTGCGCATCATCCTTGAAAATACACTCGGAGCATTTTTCAGTCCGAATGGTAGCATGTTGAATTCATAATGTCCATCCGAAGTGCTAAAAGCCAAATAAGGTCTCACTTCAGGCTTCACTGGAATCTGGTAATAGCCTTTACTAAGATCCACCTTTGAAAAGTATTTTGCCTTGTTTAATCTGGCAAATAACTGTTTTGTGTCTGGTAATGGATCCACTTGTCCTTCTGTGACAGCATTCAGTTTCCTGTAATCTATGCACAGTCGGTGTTCCCCAGACGGTTTCCTCAAAAACGACACTAGAACTAAAAGATGATTCACTGTGCGAAATAATCCCCTCCTTCAATAAATAATCTATTTCTTCCTTCAATGCCTTCTCCTTCGCGAACGGAATAGAATAGGCTCTCATACAGATTGGGTTTGAGTCTACCAGTTTTCATGTCATACTGTAGCAAATTTGTATGGCCTGGTTTATCTGTTAATACATCTGTATGTTCCTCCAGAACCTGTTGAACTCTCTCCCTCTGGTTTTTAGTCAGGTGCTTACTGACTTTTACCTGTGCTGCTGTTTCACAAGGATGTAATGGGTATTCATGTGAGGTGAGTGGTTCTTTTTGCATCTGGGTTGCAATAGCCAAGGTCAGTAAGGGGGTGCTTTCCTGAGTGGTCTGTCCAGATACTTCTTTAACAGGTTTACATGATAAACTTTCTCCTTCCCCTTTTTGTCAATTTTATAGTTTGTTCTAGACACCTTCTCTAGAACCGTATATGGACCTTGCCATCCAATTTGTAATTTATTCTGGCTTCCGGGTAGTAGAAGCAGCACCTTCTCTCCCACAGCTAGTTCTCTGTCCTTTGCCTTCCTATTAAAATATGCTGCATGTTTCTTCCTGGCTTGTTTCAAATTATCATTTGCCAGTTTCCATCCAGCTTTCAAACGAGTGGTCAGTTCGTTCACGTATTGATAAGATGAGGTAACAGTCTCTTCCGCCTTCTCATCTGTCCAGGTCCTTAATAGCGCTACATCTGGACCTTTAAATTATCATACTTATTTTTCATGGAACCCGTCGGGTCCCTTCCATTAGAAGCACTATAGTGAGGACTTTTCTTCCTAGAATCATCACTCACAAATCGACCACTACCAATTTTTTTCTTGGGTTTGTCTCCCCACTTTAGATTGCTTGTGAGAGATCTTCGCTCTCTTTTAGTTTCATCCAGTTTATATAATCCTGACCGAGGGATTGTCAGCTTATTCTGGGGTAAATTTCTTCTTTGTACTCGTCGCATAGTGGCCATATTAATCCATTCAAGTGAAGACTGGGTGTGAAAAGGGGGCTCCCATTCCACTTTGTCTACCTGAGTATAATTAGTTTTCCTTCCAGGCCTAATTTTGCCCCGTGGCGTTTCTAGGTCCTGCACATATTTTCCCCTCTCAAAACGTGTTCCCTCATGAAATATGCCACATGCTTCTACAAAGTTCTCAATATCGACATTTACGTCGGGCCAATAGTATTTTCGAGCAATCTTTTGGCAGATGGTACCGACTTTCTCATGGTCACCATCTTTTCCAACATGTAAGCTCCTTATCAAATTTGCCCTATATATCTTGGGAAGAACCAACTGTCCGTGACCAGTGGATCTAGTTCCTGTCTTCCTATATAGCAATCTGTCCTTCATAAAATATTCCCCCTTGCTCGGAGGTGTGTGGCATTTTGGGCAATTTTTTAAAACATGGCTTGAGTGTCCTATCCTCAGCCTGCGCCTTCCTCATCTCCTCTGGATGAGCATTTATAGGTTCACCTTCTTCCTCCTTCTTCTGTGACCTGGTCTGCACTGTCGCCATGATCACAGGTCTCTCGGGATTCCCCAAGAAGACGTATCTACACCCCAATATCAGAGGGTAGATTGGTTCATCTATCACTGCTGCTCTGATTTCTCCTTCCACATAGCGAGTTTTCACCGTTATCCTTGCGATGGGAAGTGTCATGAGTGGTATGTCCTTAGTTGCCCCTTGTATTTCCACTGTTTCTGTGGTATACTGACTTGGGTCCACTAGGCTAGACTTCACAACTGAATCATAATCCAAACCTGTATCATAAAGGCACCTTATGGTGACCCCATTACAAATAACATCCTCACAAACTGGGGGGTGATAAGGTTCCTGCTGTCCATTAGGATTAACCTTTAATCTTTGAGTCCCCGACTTCATTGCAGCAATGTTTGAAGGTTTCCTTCTACAAAATTCGGTGTTATGGTTATCTTTCTTGCACCATTTACACCATCTTTTTCCTTGGTTCAACGGTTTTCTTTCATTGAACTTTTGGTCATTGAACTGTGAGTTTCTGTCGCGATAGTCATTTCTTGGCCGCTCAAAGTTTGTCTTACCTTTATTTCCCTGGTCTCTATTATCAAATTTATTAAATTGCTGTGGAGCTTTAAAATTGTCTATGTGCTTCTTTTTAGCACCACTTACCTCTGCCTGGGCTGCCTGATACCTCTCAGCGACATTTAAAACCTCCCCCAACTTCTCTGCACCTTGTTCCATGAGAAATTTTCTCATGTCTGGAGCCATGGACTCTCTCAATTGCTCAATCATGATCATCTCTTTAAGATCTTGGGTCTTCCCCAGAGCAGTCCATTTCTCCAAATAGGTTTCCAGTCTGGCAGAGAATTGGTGGTATGTCTCCCCAGACAACAGTTTGGCATTTCTAAATTTCTTACGATAAAATTCACCATTTTTTTTCGTACCTCAATAACAAAGCCTGCTTTAACATGTCATAATTGTCTTGGTCTTCTCTGTTCATTTTTGCGAAGACTTCATAAGAAGTACCTCTCAGTCCCTGTGATAACTTTAAACTCCACCTCTCTCTCTCTAACCCATATGTAGTAGCTAATAACTCAAAACGTCCGAGGTACCCCTCTATGTCATCGTCTTTTTCAACAAAATGGTCTAAATGAAACCCCATAGCTGATGTTGAGGCTCCCAGACTGGGCGTAGCATCTGAGGCAAAAGGGCTGGCACCATTTTCAGGAGCCTGGCCTTGTAGCTCCAGCTCCCTTAGCCGTAATTCGTGCTCCCTTTGCAACCTTCTATCTTCTGCCTCCCTTTCGGCCTTTTTATCTGCTGCCTCCCTTTCGGCAGTCAATCTTTTTTCTTCTGCTTCCCTTTGCTGTCGTTTTCCTTCTGCCTCTAATGCTTTAGCCTCCTTGTCAGCCTCAATCTGCAGCCTCTTAGCCTCAGCCTCAATCTGCAGCCTCTTAATTTCCTTAACCTCTTCTCTTCAGCCAACTTTTCAGACTCTAATTTTCTTTCAGCCTCTTTTTCTAATCTTCTTTCTTCCCGTTCAATATACTTATCACATTCAGCCGTTACATATTGAATTAAACCCTGACCATCCATTCCCATATCCCTCGCCGTTAGCACAGCAGCTGATCTGAACTTAGCTAGCTCCGCCATCACACAAAATACAATGATCAAGGTAAAATTTCCAACCACTAAAGTAATTCTAATTACTCTAATCTAAAGTAATTCTAATTAGCCAGTTAACTAATTAATTACCACTGGCTGTGAAGATTCACCAACTTTTAATTTCACTTTTAATTTTAAGGGACACTTTTAATTTTTACAATGTGTTCCCCTAATTTAATTCTCCCACCAGGAGATCCTAATATTATTGCTAGGCTAATTATCCCGGACGAGCCCCCAATATATGTAGTGGATTTGATGGTACTGTATGGTTGTGATATTACCTAGTGTGATGCATGAGGTCAGCTGTGAAGGCTCCTGAGATAAATGTAGCTGTGAATTTACAGAAGGCCCTTCTTGCTACCACTTACGACCTCACACATATCTTTTTTTTCTAATGAATGTGGCTACGTTAAAAATCTAGGGTACTGAAATGTAAGGTGTTGTATTAGTATATATAAACACACACACAGATATTTAATAAGTCTAAAATATTAATAAAATTTATAACACACTGAACTAACTCAAGCTGTTTAAAATTTTGATATTAAATTTTCTTTAAGTTTATTTGTTCTGAACCAAGGTTTTATTTTGGTCAGAACATATGAAAGATTTTGAAATTATGAATGAAATGCATGAATATATGGCATAATAAATGAAAGGTGTGTACATATGAATTTTACAAGACTAGTTAATATTACTACTGTTTATATTTGTAATTTATCTGGGAGAACGATTAATGGATGTGCTGTTGGGGTGGCTTCATCACTCCCAGTCTATGACTACCAAACATTGTCCATTTTCTGATGGGAAAAATACAAGTTTATTTCCCAACATGGTATGTTCTAGTTGATGGGAATATAATTGGGTGTTAGTTATTAAATAAGTTGGTGAATGTCCAGCAGGCCAGACGCTCACGTATCTTTGACTGAGTAGTTCTGGTGCTGGAATCTGGTGGCCCCACCTCTCCGTGCTTGGGGGCAATATAAGGCTACTCTGCCAAAATTTTAGACTGCAACGGGTCCACACTTGTATTTTTCAACATAGCATTTGACACCACTTTGGTGCCATAAAAAAACTCACAGTTCTGAAATAAAAGTATTGGGTCATGTGTCAGAACTCTACCTCCTGAGCCACTTCTACACTCAACACTACACAACAACACCACATAGACGGGGTCAGATCTCTCTGACCATACAGCACATCTTACCAAGTTGTTTCACATAGTATAAGTTCCCCAAGACTACATATTCTGAAATATGTTCATTAGCTTCCTGCCATTGAATAGGATAGGTGATATGTTCCACTGATCTCAACACTTGATCCGCCCTTCATAATCCTTGCTGGCGTTTATGTATTTTGTTTGTCTCTAGACCCTGAACTGGGGCTGGGGATCTAGAGCGAATCCTTACTTGTTGTAAGGGATAGATTATGATATGGCAGTATCAAATCACTCGAAACATTAAACAATATTAAAAATATACAAAGAAATACTTTCAGTCTTACCAGAATTATGAATATAGAACACAGTTATATGCTAGCAAAACTCAGCTGAGCTGCTGGCTCTAGTATGGCGTCCCTCTAAATATTGCAATTAGCTTCTGGGAATCACACCACTGAAGAATTACTGTGTCTACTACTGGACAACTTATGATGAATGGCAAAATTGCGCGTCTGAGCGCCGATAATATGTTTATCTGTGGCCAATCACCGCCTTGTTTCCTTTTCAAATTTCAAACCTCCTACCAAAAGTCAATTCAGTCATACCTCAGTCAAGTATGTATTATTGTCTGTTGGTCCGTCTGTCTCTACTTGCGTTTTTTACAAAAACACACTTGTTTATATACATGCATTTCCTACACGAATCTGCGTCTAGAGTTATTTTTAGCCACAACTTTCCACTAATTCCCCCTCCCTTTCATTCATCTAGATTTTAGCACTTGAGTCTCAAGGCCGCAATTTTTTTGAAAATTAGTGACATGTTTTTGTTTCAATGCAGTCGCTCGCTGATATGAACAACACAGTCTTTTGTCAATATCTTCATTATTATCTATCCGTCTGTATAAATGAAAGCATATTATTTCTCTGCTCAAGATGGGCCATCCGGCCAGCTAGGTTTTATATTCCTAACATTATTATTAAGAAAAAGTTACTTTTCAAGGTTAGTTGTTTTTTTTTAAAAATATGTTCGAGCATCTTCTGTAATGCGTTTGCCGCTGAATTCAAATAAAGGACTAAGTATCGCAAAAGCGTCCAAGAAATGACTGTTGCGTATAATAGCTAAGGTCCCTTTTGTCAATTTCTTTACCTTGTGTCAACTTGGGGACGTGAATTTTTTTCCTTTCCCCACCAATTGCGTCTTTTTAGCCTTGCTAGTTTCAAGCACGTGTTCAGTCATATTTTCTTTTTGATCTCCGTTCTCATCCCGTCCCAAGGGTAAACGTTTTGCCTTCACGTCTAGCAAGTTAGTTTCCATGGCGGGTGGTGACCCGCGGCATGGGCGATCATGTCTTCTAGTAGCTTACGCATTATTTTTATCCCTACATTTTATCTTTGGAGATAGTTTAACGTTGTATCACGGTTAATTTTATCACACTCAGCTAACAGAATTTCAGAACGGACACGTGAAGTATTTATTAAGAGAACATAAAGAAACCCTCACGGATAAGCCAGGACTCACTCACCTTGTCCAATTCGACATGAAGCTAACAGACCCGACGCCAGTCCGCGTGAAACCCTACCCTCTTCCCTACGCCAAAGCCAACGCACTAAGGGAAGAGATAGAGCATCTGTTCAAAGCAAATATAATTGCAGAATCGGAGTCATCTTACAGTATTAGTGTGGTACTCCTTAAGAAGCCATTGGGTGAACATAGGCTCTGTATAAATTACAGAAGGCTTAACGCCGTGACTGAGTACTAAGCACAGCCTTTACCTGACCAGAATCTCCTATTTGCCAAGCTTAGCAAAGCTCACTTCTTCATTAAGATAGATCTGAGCAAAGGGTATTATAAAATCCCAGTAAAAAAGGAGATAAAGCCATTGCTAGCTTTTAGCACAATCGAAGACCACTTCGAGTTTAAAGTTTTGCCTTTTGGTTTGAGCAATGCCCCAGCGGTAGTCACGAGAATTATGAAAGAGCTTCTATCTTCACTGCAACACCCTGACGTTCACAATTTTATGGACGACATTTTAATAGCGAAAGAGACGTTTGAGGAACACCTTAGAAGCTTTAAAACGTCTTTTGCAACGCCTTAGAGAGACAGGACTGACGGCGCGACCTTCTAAATGTCTGGTCGGGTTCAGACAACTCGAATTCTTGGGGCATACAGTTTCTCAAGGAAGTGTTTCCAGACGAAAAAAAAAATTGAGAAACTTCGTAACACGCCTCGGCCCATTACGAAAAAGGATGCTAGAGAATTCGTAGCGTTTTGCGATTTTTACCGGCGCTATATCAAGAACCTCAATGCTATATGCGCCCCCTTAACGGACCTGACTAAAGAGGGCCATCCGGATACGATGATATGGATCGCGGAATGTGAGGAGACGTTCGTCTCATTAAAAAAGCATCTCACTTCATAACCCATCTTACAGCTTCCCAATCTGACAAAACCCTTTGTGTTGCGAACAGACGCAAACAACATAGAGATATGTGCAACGCTACTGCAACACGGTCTTCAGGATCCGAAAACCTTGTTCCCCGTTGCTTATACCAGTAGGAAGCTAAACCCTGCAGAGAGGAATTATTCTACCACGGAGAAGGAGTGCCAATCGCGTGTATGGGGAATTCGAAAATTCCAACCATACCTTTATGGAACTGATTTATGATACAATGTGACCATCAACCCCTCATGTTTTTGGCTGCATCCGAGAAGTTAAACGCGCGCCTTATGCGGTGGAGCCTTTTACTATAGATGTACTCATTCCAAGTACAATATATCCACGGGAAAGCAAATGTTAGAGCAGATTTCCTCAGCAGACATCCGATAGAGGAGGATCAGGAAACCGACGAAGAACAGAACGCATAACACGACGAGGACATCAAAAATCAATGTCTGAACGCTGATACATGACATGCATCTTAGAGCGGGAGGAGATGTGACGAAATAAAATTCATTCATTTATTTTTCTGTCTTCTCTTCCTCGGTTCAGTCTTCCTCTTCCCTCGTCTAGCCGGCTTCTACCTGACAGTTTTTTTCTTCTCACAGCCCATACCTTAACATTGGTTTCCCCACTGGTGTAATAAATCTTCAAACCACAGAGCGAGGCTGGAATTCTTGAATGCAAGAGGACATGTTCTGTTTCATGCGACTATTGATGATTATTAATTAAATCTGTCATCCTCAGCAATCTTATACATGGGGCTAGTAACCTCAACTTATGAAACACATTGCTACATAATCTACAACTGTAAAAAATACATAGGCGCTTAAGTGGAAAGTTATGGTTAAAGGGCGGCCAGGTGCAGTAGTAGCCCATACTCCATAGGCAGCGGGAAGGGAATGATGATGATGTATCAATTTTAATTCCTCTTTCCCAGTGTAAATACTTTCTTATGTTAGTGACATTGCTACTATCTGTACCCTTGTTTCTATGTTAGTGACATTGTTACTATCTGTACCCTTGTTTCTATGTTAGTGACATTGCTACTTTCTGTACCCTTGTTTCTATGTTAGTGACATTGCTACTATCTGTACCCTTGTTTCTATGTTAGTGACATTGTTACTATCTGTACCCTTGTTTCAATGTTAGTGACATTGCTACTATCTGTACCCTTGTTTCTATGTTAGTGACATTGCTACTATCTGTACCCTTGTTTCTATGTTAGTGACATTGTTACTATCTGTACCCTTGTTTCTATGTTAGTGACATTGTTACTATCTGTACCCTTGTTTCTATGTTAGTGACATTGCTACTATCTGTACCCTTGTTTCTATGTTAGTGACATTGCTACTATCTGTACCCTTGTTTCTATGTTAGTGACATTGCTACTATCTGTACCCTTGTTTCTATGTTAGTGACATTGCTACTATCTGTACCCTTGTTTTTATGTTAGTGACATTGCTACTATCTGTACCCTTATTTCTATGTTAGTGACATTGTTACTATCTGTACCCTTGTTTCTATGTTAGTGACATTGTTACTATCTGTCCCCTTGTTTCTATGTTAGTGACATTGTTACTATCTGTACCCTTGTTTCTATGTTAGTGACATTGCTACTATCTGTACCCTTGTTTCTATGTTAGTGACATTGTTACTATCTGTACCCTTGTTTCTATGTTAGTGACATTGTTACTATCTGTACCCTTGTTTCTATGTTAGTGACATTGTTACTATCTGTACCCTTGTTTCTATGTTAGTGACATTGTTACTATCTGTACCCTTGTTTCTATGTTAGTGACATTGCTACTATCTGTACCCTTGTTTCTATGTTAGTGACATTGCTACTATCTGTACCCTTGTTTCTATGTTAGTGACATTGCTACTATCTGTACCCTTGTTTCTATGTTAGTGACATTGCTACTATCTGTACCCTTGTTTCTATGTTAGTGACATTGCTACTATCTGTACCCTTGTTTCTATGTTAGTGACATTGTTACTATCTGTACCCTTGTTTCTATGTTAGTGACATTGCTACTATCTGTACCCTTGTTTCTATGTTAGTGACATTGCTACTATCTGTACCCTTGTTTCTATGTTAGTGACATTGCTACTATCTGTACCCTTGTTTCTATGTTAGTGACATTGCTACTATCTGTACCCTTGTTTCTATGTTAGTGACATTGTTACTATCTGTACCCTTGTTTCTATGTTAGTGACATTGTTACTATCTGTACCCTTGTTTCTATGTTAGTGACATTGTTACTATCTGTACCCTTGTTTCTATGTTAGTGACATTGTTACTATCTGTACCCTTGTTTCTATGTTAGTGACATTGCTACTATCTGTACCCTTGTTTCTATGTTAGTGACATTGTTACTATCTGTACCCTTGTTTCAATGTTAGTGACATTGTTACTATCTGTACCCTTGTTTCTATGTTAGTGACATTGTTACTATCTGTACCCTTGTTTCTATGTTAGTGACATTGTTACTATCTGTACCCTTGTTTCTATGTTAGTGACATTGCTACTATCTGTACCCTTGTTTCTATGTTAGTGACATTGCTACTATCTGTACCCTTGTTTCTATGTTAGTGACATTGCTACTCTCTGTACCCTTGTTTCTATGTTAGTGACATTGCTACTATCTGTACCCTTGTTTCTATGTTAGTGACATTGCTACTATCTGTACCCTTGTTTCTATGTTAGTGACATTGTTACTATCTGTACCCTCGTATGTTAGTGACATTGCTACTATCTGTACCCTTGTTTCTATGTTAGTGACATTGCTACTATCTGTACCCTTGTTTCTATGTTAGTGACATTGCTACTATCTGTACCCTTGTTTCTATGTTTAGTGACTACTATCTGTACCCTTGTTTTTATGTTAGTGACATTGCTACTATCTGTACCCTTATTTCTATGTTAGTGACATTGTTACTATCTGTACTCTTGTTTCTATGTTAGTGACATTGTTACTATCTGTCCCCTTGTTTCTATGTTAGTGACATTGTTACTATCTGTACCCTTGTTTCTATGTTAGTGACCTTGCTACTATCTGTACCCTTCTTTACGTTAGTGACATTGCTACTATCTGTACCCTTGTTTCTATGTTAGTGACATTGCTACTATCTGTACCCTTGTTTCTATGTTAGTGACCTTGCTACTATCTGTACCCTTGTTTATGTTAGTGACATTGCTACTATCTGTACCCTTGTTTCTATGTTAGTGACATTGCTACTATCTGTACCCTTGTTTCTATGTTAGTGACATTGCTACTATCTGTACCCTTGTTTCTATGTTAGTGACATTGCTACTATCTGCACCCTTGTTTCTATGTTAGTGACATTGCTACTATCTGTACCCTTGTTTCTATGTTAGTGACATTGCTACTATCTGTACCCTTGTTTCTATGTTAGTGACATTGCTACTATCTGTACCCTTGTTTATGTTAGTGACATTGCTACTATCTTTACCCTTGTTTCTATGTTAGTGACATTGCTACTATCTGTACCCTTGTTTCTATGTTAGTGACATTGCTACTATCTGTACCCTTGTTTCTATGTTAGTGACATTGCTACTATCTGTACCCTTGTTTCTATGTTAGTGATATTGCTACTATCTGTACCCTTGTTTATGTTAGTGACATTGCTACTTTCTGCACTCTTGTTTCTATGTTAGTGACATTGCTACTATCTGTACCCCTTGTATGTTAGTGACATTGCTACTACCTGTACTCTTGTTTCTATGTTAGTGACATTGCTACTACCAGTACTCTTGTTTCTATGTTAGTGACATTGCTACTATCTGTACCCCTCGTATGTTAGTGACATTGCTACTATCTGTACTCTTGTTTCTATGTTAGTAACATTGCTACTATCTGTACCCTTGTTTATGTTAGTGACATTGCTACTATCTGTACCCTTGTTTCTATGTTAGTGACATTGCTACTATCTGTACCCTTGTTTCTATGTTAGTGACATTGCTACTATCTGTACCCTTGTTTCTATGTAGCGACATTGCTACTATCTGTACCCTTGTTTATGTTAGTGACATTGCTACTATCTGTACTCTTGTTTCTATGTTAGTGACATTGCTACTATCTGTACCCCTCGTATGTTAGTGACATTGCTACTATCTGCACTCTTGTTTCTATGTTAGTGACATTGCTACTATCTGTACTCTTGTTTCTATGTTAGTGACATTGCTACTATCTGTACCCCTCGTATGTTAGTGACATTGCTACTATCTGTACTCTTGTTTCTATGTTAGTGACCTTGCTACTATGTGTACCTTTGTTTATGTTAGTGACATTGCAACTATTTGTACTTTTGTTTATGTTAGTGACATTGCTACTGTCTGTACTCTTGTTTCTATGTTATTGACATTGCTACTATCTGTACCCTTGTTTATGTTAGTGACATTGCTACTATCTGTCCTCTTGTTTATGTTAGTGACATTGCTACTATCTGTAGCCTTGTTTATGTTAGTGACATTGCTACTATCTGTACTCTTGTTTCTATGTTAGTGACATTGCTACTATCTGTACCCTTGTTTCTATGTTAGTGGCATTGCTACTATCTGTACCCTTGTTTCTATGTTAGTGACATTACTACTATCTGTACCCTTGTTTGTATGTTAGTAACATTGCTACTATCTGTACCCTTGTTTCTATTTTAGTGACATTGCTACTATTTGTACCCTTGCTTCTATGTTAGTGACATTGCTACTATCTGTACCCTTGTTTCTATGTTAGTGACCTTGCTACTATCTGTACCCTTGTTTCTATGTTAGTGACCTTGCTACTATCTGTACCCTTGTTTATGTTAGTGACATTGCTACTATCTGTACCCTTGTTTCTATGTTAGTGACATTGCTACTATCTGTACCCTTGTTTCTATGTTAGTGACATTGCTACTATCTGTACCCTTGTTTCTATGTTAGTGACATTGCTACTATCTGTACCCTTGTTTCTATGTCAGTGACATTGCTACTATCTGTACCCTTGTTTCTATGTTAGTGACATTGCTACTATCTGTACCCTTGTTTCTATGTTAGTGACATTGCTACTATCTGTACCCTTGTTTATGTTAGTGACATTGCTACTATCTGTACCCTTGTTTCTATGTTAGTGACATTGCTACTATCTGTACCCTTGTTTCTATGTTAGTGACATTGCTACTATCTGTACCCTTGTTTCTATGTTAGTGACATTGCTACTATCTGTACCCTTGTTTCTATGTTAGTGACATTGCTACTATCTGTACCCTTGTTTATGTTAGTGACATTGCTACTTTCTGCACTCTTGTTTCTATGTTAGTGACATTGCTACTATCTGTACCCATTGCTACTACCAGTACTCTTGTTTCTATGTTAGTGACATTGCTACTATCTGTATGTTAGTGACTTGTTATCTGTATGTTAGTGACATTGCTACTATCTGTACTCTTGTTTCTATGTTAGTAACATTGCTACTATCTGTACCCTTGTTTATGTTAGTGACATTGCTACTATCTGTACTCTTGTTTATGTTAGTGACATTGCTACTATCTGCACTCTTGTTTCTATGTTAGTGACATTGCTACTATCTGTACCCTTGTTTCTATGTTAGCGACATTGCTACTATCTGTACCCTTGTTTATGTTAGTGACATTGCCACTATCTGTACTCTTGTTTCTATGTTAGTGACATTGCTACTATCTGTACCCCTCGTATGTTAGTGACATTGCTACTACCTGTACTCTTGTGTCTATGTTAGTGACATTGCTACTACGTGTACTCTTGTTTCTATGTTAGTGACATTGCTACTATCTGTACCCCTCGTATGTTAGTGACATTGCTACTATCTGTACTCTTGTTTCTATGTTAGTGACCTTGCTACTATGTGTACCTTTGTTTATGTTAGTGACATTGCAACTATTTGTACTTTTGTTTATGTTAGTGACATTGCTACTATCTGTACTCTTGTTTCTATGTTATTGACATTGCTACTATCTGTACCCTTGTTTATGTTAGTGACATTGCTACTATCTGTCCTCTTGTTTATGTTAGTGACATTGCTACTATCTGTACCCTTGTTTATGTTAGTGACATTGCTACTATCTGTACTCTTGTTTCTATGTTAGTGACATTGCTACTATCTGTACCCTTGTTTCTATGTTAGTGACATTGCTACTATCTGTACCCTTGTTTCTATGTTAGTGGCATTGCTACTATCTGTACCCTTGTTTCTATGTTAGTGACATTACTACTATCTGTACCCTTGTTTGTATGTTAGTAACATTGCTACTATCTGTACCCTTGTTTCTATGTTAGTGACATTGCTACTATCTGTACCCTTGCTTCTATGTTAGTGACATTGCTACTATCTGTACCCCTCGTATGTTAGTGACATTGCTACTATCTGTACCCTTGTTTCTATGTTAGTGACATTGCTACTATCTGTACCCTTGTTTCTATGTTAGTGACATTGCTACTATCTGTACTCTTATTTCTATGTTAGTGACATTGCTACTATCTGTACCCTTGTTTCTATGACTGATTTTGTCGATTGCTTGACGGACTAGTTTTAGTCAGAAATGAGAAATTTAATTTTGTTATGTAAAAAGATGGTGCATTACAATCCTCTCAGTACATGGATTTGGTAACTTTTTTACCTTACTCAGCTAGAAGTAATCTACAATGATTGCTCTCTGCTAGCTGAGGACAGGAGGCCAAGAAGGCGGGGACATATTAAAAGCCCGTATATAGTCAGAAATAACAGATGCGACACTGTTGGTAATTTTTTAAGT
This sequence comes from Oreohelix idahoensis, assembly GCA_024509875.1. Lineage (NCBI taxonomy): Eukaryota > Metazoa > Mollusca > Gastropoda > Stylommatophora > Oreohelicidae > Oreohelix > Oreohelix idahoensis. The sequence goes on from JAMPIV010002945.1 coordinate 24,658, forward strand.
GACCCGGTGGTCACAGTAATACTAACAATCCTGTCTGGGTACATCTCATACTTGGACTCGTGCCAGGTCAATTCTACTGTATGTCAGAAGCCAGCCTGATGAAACTTGAAGGAACACGATCCAGAGAAAACGCTATACATGATGCCAGGAGGAGCTAAGTCAACACAGAAAACTGTCCAACAACAACACACCTTATAAAACTGTCCAACAACAACACACCTTATAAAACTGACCAACAACAACTTCTTCTTCTTCTTTGATCCTTAGCCGCCGACCGTCAAAGCAGTCAGTGGCCATCACGCCTAGTGGCGTCTTGTAGGGCAACAACAAATTGATTCCACTTTGCTCGGTCGGTGGCCATCCTTCGTACAGTGCCCCAACTCTGGTTCATTCTTTGCATCTCAGCCTCCACAGTCCTCCGCCAGGTTGTTTTTTGGTCGGCCTCTTTTTCGTTTTCCTTCAGGGGTCCAAAGCATAGCTGTTCTTGTGATGGCATCGAGGTCTCTTCTGAGGACATGACCAACCCAGTTCCAGCGTCTGCCAGCTATGATGGTGTGCATGTCCTCTTGCTTGCTACGAGTAAGCAGATCTTGGTTAGTGCTGGTATTCGGCCAAAAGATTCGGTGAATTTTTCTTAGGCATGTTGTATGAAAAGAGGACAATTTCGACATTTCCTTCTCTGTAACTCTCCAGCATTCCACACCATAGAGAAGCACAGAAAGCACACAGCTCTGATATAATCTTAATTTTGTGCTTGTGCTGTATTGGGAGGACTTCCAGATGTTGTTTAGGCTAAAGAAGGCTGTTCTTGCCTTATTCATTCTGATGTTGATGTCTTTGCCTGCCCCGCCGTCTGGTGTTACTATGCTTCCTAGGTATGTGAAGGTATCTGTCTGTACCAATTGCTTATTCCTTACTGATATGGGCTCAGGGTTGCTCACATTAAGCGTCATGACCTCAGACTTCTTTAAATTGATGTTCAAGCCCACCTGCTGGCTAAACTTATTAAGTCTATCCGTTTTTTCCTGGATGTGTTGATGTGAATGTGCTAGTAGTGCAATGTCATCTGCATATTCCAGATCTTCCAATGTAGAAAATGTTGTCCATCTTATTCCTCTTGGACTGCCCTCTGTTTTCTGGCGCATCACCCAGTCTATGACTATTAAAAATAGAGTGGTTGATAAGGGGCATCCCTGTCGTACTCCTGTCTTCACCTCAAAGGTTAGGTTGCTCTGCCCAACACTGCACGTAAAGTTTGCATAGAGGCTTTTTATGATTGACACTATGCAGCTTGGAATTCCATAAGCCCTCAGTATTTTCCATAAACTGTCCCTATGTATGCTGTCAAAAGCCTTTTCAAAATCAACGAAATTAATGTAAAGCTGTCTTTGCCATTCTGAGCACTGCTCTATAATGTTCCTGAGAGTGAATATATGATCTACACATCTCCTGTTCTTTCTAAATCCTGCTTGTTCTTTCCTCAGTTTGTGATCTACTGCCTTTGAAATTCTCTGTATAATTATCCTGCCTAGTATTTTGCTGGGAACTGAGAGAAGAGTGATTCCTCTCCAATTATTGCAGTCTGCAAGATCTCCCTTCTTGGGCAATTTGACAATTATTCCTTTGTTCCACTCTGATGGTGTTGTCCCCGTTTTCCAGACTTGTGCAAATAGTGGTTCTAATAGTTCTGCTGCTAGCTCAGGGTCTGTCTTAAATAGCTCTGCATTTAAGTTATCATGGCCCGGAGCTTTGCCGTTCTTTAACCCTTTGATTGCTGTGATGATTTCTTCTTTTCGTGGAATGTCTGTATTCACATCTAGATCGTTTTCAGCCTCAGGAACATTCAATTGTGTCTCTGGTGGTTCCTTGTTCAGAGTTTCTCTGAAGTGCTCTGCCCATCTTGTTTCTTGTCCCTCTGCTGTCGTGATGAGATTACCTTGCTTATCTCTTACTAATGTAATATTGTTTGCACCTCGTTTTCCGCTGATGAATTTAGTTATTTTGTATACTGTGCTTTGTTCATTTCTCAGTGCTGCCTCCTCTGCCTGTCTTGCAAGATCGTCTAGGAAATTCCTTTTGTTGGCTCGGGTTTGGCGTTTAACTTCCTTGTCCAGCTGACTGTACTGTTCGCTATATAGTTGCTTTAACCTGGGGGACTTCGCTTCTGTTTTCTTTCTTTTCATTTCCTTTCTCAGTGTTATGGTGTTTAAAGTTTCTGGTGTTATCCAGTCTTGCTTCTTCCTTTCCTGGAATCCCAAGCATGGTTTGCTGCTTTCTTTGTATATGGTTGAAATGCCAACAACAACACACCTTATAAAACTGTCCAACAACAACACACCTTTTAAAACTAATAGATAAGTTTAAAAACCAAATGCCAACTTCATTAAAGGAAGGAAAAGGTCAAGGATCCTGTTACACGCCCATTGAGGCATATTGGGAATATGGTGTTAGGCCCATATTTTCTTGACCATCGGCATACTAGGGGTGACGTGGTCAACATCACGCCGGCCGCCTTAACCTTCCCAGAGTTTTTCTGGTACCCAGTTGGGGCTGGGTCGACCCAGGAGCCGCTTGCGGCCTAAAAAATTCCCACCTCATCTGGGGATCGAACCATAGACCACTGAGCTAGGAAGCCAGTGCACCAACCACTATGCTACCGCGGCTCCATTAATTTCATGTATGTATTAAACATATGACAATTCCATTGCCAAGAATAAGCCTCCTGTGGATGATGACCATTTTTGTTTAAATACATAACATCATCGACATTGGTTTATACGTACTGATTCATTGGTTTTTTTACAATCCTTTATTGGCATTTCAAGTTTTTGCTTTGTGCTGCTCCACCAGTGGTGATGTTGTTTGACTTGTGAAAATGTTTGGTAACCAGAATAAATATCTTCTGTTTTATATCTGTAAAAATATAAAACCAGCGTTAGAGTGATATCTTAGTGTAATTAACTCACGTCTCATATCTGTGTGTCCTGACATCACCTGTCAGTGGGGGCTTTAGAATATTTTGAGCCATTTGTCTTTTTATCCAATTCTATCATCTTCATTTAAGGATAGTGGCGGGGATCTAAACCTTGCTCTAGTACCCCCAATCACTCCAAACTAGAGTAGTTGCCTTCCTTTTGATTAGTCCTTAACTTTTCTCACGAGGAAATATTCGCTTTCTCTATGAACATAACCTCATTCACAGAGGTACTTCTAGAGAATATTCGCTCTCTCTCTATGAACATAACCTCATTCACAGCGGTACTTCTAGAGTATATTCGCTCTCTCTATGAACATAACCTCATTCACAGCGGTACTTCTAGAGTATATTCGCTCTCTCTATGAACATAACCTCATTCACAGCGGTACTTCTAGAGTATATTCGCTCTCTCTATGAACATAACCTCATTCACAGAGGCACTTCTAGAGAATATTCGCTCTCTCTATGAACATAACCTCATTCACAGAGGTACTTCTAGAGCTGATAACAGAAGACGATATATTTTTTCTCAAGCTATCACTGCCTCCTGTGTCATTTAATCTGGGAGTTGAATTGTTTAAGCCTTGCTCCAACAGACCACTACTGTTAGCAGGATCTTAAATAATGCGCCACATCATGCGAACAGATCATCCCACCTCATAAAGCTGAAACCTAGTACTGTGTAGTCTCTAACACTTAGTTTTCCTGTGGCAATATCTGCAATGTGGATAACATAAAAAATATGTAGTCAAGATGCTCCGAATATCCTAAACATCTTGGTTATAAACAGAATGTTTTACAGAAGTATATTAATAATTTCATGGAAAGATACAGATAGTTATGAAGAAGTCCTGTAATGAGGATGTCCTGTAATGAGGATGTCCTGTAATGAGGATGTCCTGTAATGAGGATGTCCTGTAATGAGGATGTCCTGTAAGAGGCCAATGCGCCAAGGAAGCTTATTCCTCATGTTAGAAAGAAGCTAACCACTTATTTGGGCATATTATGAGAAGAATAAAGCTGCAATATATCGTTACAACAGGAAAAGTTGAAGGAAAAAGAGATAGACAAAGAGGGCAAATACTGACATTGTGGCATTGAACAAACAAAATCAACAACTGAATCGATAAATACGACTTGAGACATGAAGTTGTGGAGAGACATGATCATCTATGCAACCAGGCATGGTACTTAAAGAATAACAAGAAAAAGAATAAGAAAAAGAAGAAGAAGAAGAAGAAGAAAAAGCAAGATATTTCAGACTATTTTAAACGATGCTGACGAAGAATAGAAAGGTTGAAGTTGCATAATAAGATGGACGATATAGAACTGATGAGAAGAACCAGATAAATACCTGGTGACAAGACACGTGTCTGCTTGATAGAACACACTCTCTTAAGTCTGAGACTTCCACAACAAGATCTGCCTTCTCGTGCTAACACTGAGTTTCTTCAACGTGTTAGCTATGTAGCACCAGCGTGTTCTTCTCACTTCTTGTTACCTTCTTACTCTCCCCAGGGTAAGGCAGGTAGAAGGTAAGGCAGGTAGAAGGTAAGGCAGGTAGAAGGTAAAGCAGGTAGAAGGTAAGGTAGGTAGAAGGTAAGGCAGGTAGAAGGTAAGGCAGGTAGAAGGTAAGGCAGGTAGAAGGTAAGGTAGGTAGAAGGTAAGACAGGTAGAAGGTAAAGCAGGTAGAAGGTAAGGCAGGTAGAAGGTAAGGTAGGTAGAAGGTAAGGCAGGTAGAAGGTAAGGCAGGTAGAAGGTAAGGCAGGTAGAAGGTAAGGCAGGTAGAAGGTAAGGCAGGTAGAAGGTAAGGTAGGTAGAAGGTAAGGCAGGTAGAAGGTAAGGCAGGTAGAAGGTAAGGCAGGTAGAAGGCGATCAAGGAACTGAAAAGAACGGGAGACAGACATTAAGGGGATGAAGGAGACATTGAAAGATCGTGAGCGGATGGCACGGGACGTGAAGACTTGATATTATTTGATTGAAGGCCTATGCTCTTTGGGAGCTGAAGGATGATAACGATGATGATGATGATGGTGATGATGATGATGATGACGATGTAAGAGATATGAATGTCTGTCATTTCGTGATTGTTGTTTATGTTGTTCTTCGTGTTTGACAGCTATACAATAAGACTATCTTGACATCTGAGTTGAAGATTCTTATGTTTGTGTTGGACTTCTAATTATCACATTTTACTCAATGCAATGAATGCTGCTCTTGTTGTGTGTATTCTTATTTTGATCTCACCGTCTGTTTTCCCATCTTTATCTATATTTCTGCCACAATATCTGTTTGATTTAATATTCTGTAGAGATGAATCTCCCAGCGCAACCAGCCCAGCTAGTTTTTGTTAGCATTTATTCTTACAATCTTTGTCTTTTCTCTGTGTATTCTCAAACGTCATTTCTGCGACCTGTCATACAGTATTCTAATTTCGTCTTGTATCAAGACATAACCATCTACCTAAATAACAATGACCTTTGCCATGTGTACACTTTAGTTATAAGTCTATTTCTCTTCACTCCCCACGTCTTCCAAGTAGAAATTCGTGTTTTTCTATGTGCATAATTGTTAAAATCTATACGTAATAGTATGCAACGATATTTTAAATGTGAGAATGTAACAGCATATTCTACTTAAAGTATGTAATGCGATTATTCATTTAAAAATAAAAATGTGTACGAGAATGAGCAGATACAATTGTGTGTATGTTTTTTTTTTTTACTTTTTATTTACTTGTTTGTTATTCTGCTATAAAACTGTGTAAGAAAGTAATATGAAAGGATGTGCGAGAACGCGTTTATCTCTTTTAGCTTTAATGATGCATGCAAAAAATGTACAATTTAAAATGTTATGGTTTGGTCACATGACTAAGTGCCAATATGAAACTGAGACAAAGGACAGAATATTAAAAAGGTCTGCGCGTCTAGTTCTCAACCATTTAAAAAATAATGTTCGTTCGTTTGTTACACCTGGTTACGGTAAATTGATAAAAGACAACCTGGCTCTTCTACCCCACGCTTTAATCTGTTTGCTTATTTTAACTTTTCTTTCATTTGTTTGCTATTTAGAGCGAGCCAATTATTTAAACTTTTTGTTGATATTGCTTCACTCATCTTCTATAATTTTATTTCCCCGCTTGTTGCTATGACGACTGTATCATCAGCATAGGGGTCGTCCTTATATGACGTCACGCAATTTTTGCCCTATCGTCATACTTCGTCACAAAATTGTAAACCCCCTTTACCCCTCACTGCCTGACGTCATATCTCAGGTTGTTTATCTCATGTCCATCAAAATATTGATATATTCCAGCATTATTGATGCCGGAAATGAGCGCACTCCAGAACACATCGTCAGGGGAAAACGTCAAGCTAGCGGTCACATTGTGGATCACCACAACTATCACACATATACCAAGGTATGGATTTCCTGTCTGTGTCTGTCTTTAGTCTGAAACTGTAGTCTGTCTGAATGTATCTGTAGTACACTAGGATCTGTTGACAGAATGTCTGAAAATGTGCGTAGCTTACTTGAATTTATATGCAAGTAGTGCTATTTTGTATGTAGTGTGTTTAAATTTGTCTTCAGAATATTGTAGTTTTTTAATACTGTATTCATTTGTGTGTTTGTGTTTTAGTGTGTGCAGCCTGTCTGAATCTGTTTATGACCTTCTTTATTCTGAATTTAGCCTGTCTGTAGCATGTCTGAATTTGTCTTTAACAGTGGTCTTTAACCTTTATTGGTCAAACTCCCTATTTCACAAAACATGTACAACATATGCGTGCCGCGCTGCTACATAAATTGTTACATTGTGTTCGTCATTAATTATAGTGTTTAAATTATATCAATTCAGATCTTGTAAGTTTGACTCGAATTTCAAACAAAATGTTTAAAATATATTCACAAACACGTATAATTCACAAAAGTATTAAATTATATTAATTAGCTTCTTAGCGTTTGTTTCTCTCTCTAATGTGATATTTGTCACTCGGGGCCCCTTTACAAGAGTCTCAATATCAAGTTTTAAAGTTGACGGGGTCAGAAGAGGATGCCCCTTTTTCTGCTACGTTCAGGCGATTTTTCTTTATTCCAACAAGTCTACCGAAACAAGTCTACTGAAACTAGACTCAGCTAAATACGAGGGCAAATCAGTAAATAGGTCACAAATGGCTATTTAAAGAAAAACTAAATGAGATACGAACTTGAAAACCATTTATTATTGCACTTACATTTCCCCTTATTTCTCAACATAATCTCCCCCAACATTGATACACTTATCCCATCGCTTTATCAGTGCCTCAAAACCTGCAGCATAGAAGTCTTTGGTCTGCTGTCTCAACCACATTCGCACCTCACGTTCAACCTCTTCCTCATCATCCGCGAAACGTTTGCCGCCAATGTGAGTTTTTAGTGGACCACACAGATAGAAATCGCTCGGGGCTGTAAGGCGGATGTTCAAGAAGTTGCCACCCTAGTTGTTCAATTTTCTCCTGCGCTAATCGAGCCGTATGTGGTCTGGCATTATTGTGAAGGAGCAGTACTCCTCTAGTCAGTAGGCGTGGACGTTTTCTTCGAATTGCATCCCGAAGCATCAACAGAACTTCACAGTACGATGCAGCATTCACATTCTCACCTTTGTTCTGGAAATGGGTTAACAGCACTCCTTGAGAATCGAAAAACACTGTAAACATAACCTTCCCTGCTGATGGCGTAACCTTGAATTTCTCGGCAGAAGGTGAAGAAGGATGTTTCCATTGCATTGAAGTACGCTTTGATTCTGGTTGGTAGTGATGAACCCATGATTCGTCCCCAGTTACAATCCTGTTAAGCATGTCTTCTCCTTCATCTGCGTACCGAAAGAGATGTTGCAAGGACAGGCCCATTCGGTTCATTTTGTGTTCCTCAGTCAGTTGTCTGGGTACCCACCATGAGCACACTTTCCGGAAATTCAAACGAGTATGCATTATGCTGTAGGCTAAACCATGAGAACACCTTACTGCAGTTGCTACACTGTCTATCGTTACTCGTCTGTCAGCTCGAATCATCTCTCCCACCTGCCGTACAAATGCTTCTGTCGCAATCTGAAGAGGACAACCAGGTCGGTCTTCATCAGCAATGTTTGAGCGTCCTTGAAAAAATTTATCGACCCAGTTATGTACCACCTTACGCAACAAACACTTCTCATCGTAAACAGGGAACATTTCCTTATGAATATCCTTTGAAGGAAGTCCTTTTGCCTAAAAACAAAACGCACAACAGCACGCTGTTCTTCGGTCGTACACTCCACGAGCACGGTCGCCATTTTTATCTGAGCTGCGCATGCGCATGCGACACCTAGGGTCTGCTACCTAAATTAATCATCAAGCTGGATGTTGCTGCCACCCAATGACACCTTTAGAGACTACCAACTACAATTATCAGCTATCTCATATCAGTTTGTGACCTACTTGCTGACTTCCCCTCGTACAACGTTAGGAAAGTTAGAAGTATTAATACAATTTTGAGTCATATTTGTCGATAGATAGAAAGTATATTCTTGTTGTTCTATCACATTTGTAAATATCCATCCGGATAAAAATATGCAGTACATTCGTCACGTGGAACTATTCCAAGAAACCCTCCTGCCACATCTACGTCACAGACTTTTGTCTTGATTAGATGCACCACTCCTACTTCAGCCATCAGATTTATCAGGTCACTGAATGTTGTCAAGAAGTCCAGTCTCAAGACATATAAAAGATATTCAAATATCTGTGTCAGCAGTCTGAAGCTCATCTTTAATCGAAAACAGTTCTGGAAACTGGAAAAATTCTTTCCGTGAAATATTTTGTCTAAATAAAACCAATTAGTTTATAAAAGCAGAGATAACACATTTGCACTCAATAAGTGTCACGAGCGTATCTTGAAATCTTAAATTAATCTCATGAAGCTTCTAACAAGTTTAAAAAATAGCATCATTTTACACGCTTTATAATTTGCTACAGAAGTCATCGCTTGTGTCTTTGTATAAAAGTATCATGCGCTTTTAAGTAATTCCAAACAATGTGTTAAACAACTTCTGTTAGAGAGCCATTATAAGTCAGTATGTCACAACAACCGAACAAACTGTTGATCATTTTCTTGGCTATTCCGTGCAAACATTCGATAATTCTTGGCATTAATTTTAGTCTTATTTACTGAGTGACTCATGTAAGCTTGAACTTCATTTTGCAACGAGATGGTGTCTGTGAATTAGCTCATGAATATGGAGATGATGTCTGTAAATTAGCTCATGAATAAGGAGATGATGTCTGTAAATTAGCTCATGAATATGGAGATAGTGTCTGTGAATTAGCTCATGAATAAGGAGATAGTGTCTGTGAGTTAGCTCATGAATAAAAAGATAGTATCTGTAAATTAGCTCATGAATAATAATGACATGATGTGTAAATTAGCTCATGAATAATGACATGATGTGTAAATTAGCTCATGAATAATGACATGATGTGTAAATTAGCTCATGAATAAGAAGATAATGTGTGTAAATTAGCTCATGAATTATGAGATGCTGTCTGTGAATTACTTCTTTAATACGGAGATGGTGTCAGTGAATTAACCCTTGAATGCGAAACACTTCTCGAACCAGCACTTTCTGAAATGACAAAAATCTTGGAAATTTTCCCGTCATAGCCGTACTTCCATCAGATGCATAAATAACAAAGTTGGTTAATGGAATAATTGTGTCTTCAAAATAAACCGTTATTCTAGCAAAAGTTCTCAATTTCTGTATCATCGTTAGTCGTTATTCTAGCAAAAGTTCATGTCATTTCTGCATCATCGTTAACCGTTATAGCCCTCTTGGCTGTGAAGGAAAAATTCCAAGGAGGTAACGACAAAAAGGCGAACGATGTATGCGTTGTTTAGAGAAACCAGAGTCACGACACATACTTCTATCCCGACCTGGTATTTACAGTATAGAATAAATCCTGTTTGCGTGTAATAGCAATGACGGAAACTTGAAAACGTCGACCATCAACATATTTTGATATATATCTACTTTCTTAGATTTTTGTGTTTTAATCTACGTTGCTAAAGTGACATTATTATTATTATTATTTTTTACTAACTTCAGATCCAAGATTTCCTGATTCAGCTGGAAGCAAATTACCCCAGGAACTTGAAAGTTTCAACCCTGAATTATCGAACACATGAAGGGAGATCAGTTGTGGTTGTTAAGGTAAACAAATATTGTTGGCAGCCATGTTTTACTCCCCTGTTAACTATCTCATTATAATAAGAGAAGTGCTGGCAATGATTGTATCACCAGTAATATTATCCTCATCTCCAATACTATAATCAACTTCATCATCATCATACTTCACCATCAGGATAATATTCGTAATTGTTGCTTTCACTGTTAGTATAATTTTGGTCATTGTTGACGTGATTGTCTACCCTGCTATGCAGTTGTCGTCCAGCAATGTATAATGATGAAGGTCTTCAAATGTATTAACCATAGTTTAATATTACTTTTGGCAGAGATATACATAGAATAATGATGCTTCTATTTAAGGGTGCTTCACAGGATTTTAAAGAAAAGCAAGGATAACAACTGAGATCATCTAAGCTTTCATTAACTTTTTAATTCTCCCTCCCATTCTGTGAGGTAATATATTTTCGCTCGTCGTTATTAGCCCTCAGCTGAAGGTGATCCAGAAAAATCTTAATATAATAACTCTATCTGGTAATGCATTTAGAACAATATGAGTCATACGGGTGCAGATATACATTTCACTCAGTAGTGATTAATCCAACTATAGCGTTACAGATAACGAGGTTTAATAATTACTTATAATTTAACTACGTAAAAGAAATAAAGTTGTTTATATAAAAAGAAGCGATGATATTTATCATCATCGTTGGATTTAAACTGTAGTGGAAATTATGAGAAATTGTGAAATGTTCCTTGGTTCTGCTGTTATAGTACTTAGCTTCCGATGTGGGATCGGTTGGTGTCTGTTTCAGCCGCTGTTGGTTCCCACAGGTACCTTGTTGTATACTTCTCAACAATAGTCAAGTCTGTAGGCTGTAACACATCTCATGCATTAAGGCTGAGGTAGTTACAAAAGGTTGTCAAGCTGATACTAGTGTCTAGCAACGACTACTAGCTTTATGTACCACAAACTGAAAGGAGACAAATGGCTCTGATAGGTATTGGGTCTCCTGACATAGTCATCAGGCAACCTCCGCTTCCATCCATCACTCACTTCATCTTACTCAGCAATTTAACCTCTCTGAGCGGTAATTTTAACCCAAGTGGACCAGATGAATGTGGTCTTGTACAGCGGAAGACAACAATTGGAATATATATATATATATATATATATATATATATATATATATATATATATATATATATATATATATATATATATATATATATATAATTTACAAAAGTGCTTGTATTATAAATATGTACACCATGTTATCATCATCTACTCCCTGCTCTCTATGGAGCCTGGGGCCATATCTCTGCTGTTGGTTCCTTATAGGAGACCCGCAAGAAACAGTCACCAGCTCTTGCAGTAATGGTTCATGTGTCAATCTATTTGCAGTGATGGGGTTGCCAGCCTCATATGCCACTGTGCCTCTACAAGCAGATTATACACATGTCAAAATACAAATATAAAATGAACATATTATAACTTACCCCGAGTTTTTTTCGGGTGAGCACATACTTTTTGCACAAGAAACGTCTGAATATTGTCAGGTAACTTATTTAAGATGCCATCTCTTTTGTGCACTGGAACTTAAGGCGTAAAAAGATGTCTATGTCGCTACTCTCTTCTAATCTTAGCATTTACTTCCAGTTCTATGGCCTGCCCTATATTTAGATCCTAATATTCCATGTTCCTTGCTGTCTATAAATTCTTCTTGGCAAAATTGGTAGTTAGTCTTACAACGCTGTAGAATATAAGTGAAATTTTCGCCCTCACCCGCAGGTTGCTACTTAAAGGAGAAATCTAATCAGGGGCAGTCTATTTTAGCATCTCAAACGCCAAATGAATTGCGAATAAGTGTCTAATTTTGGCACTGGTCCCACCAATGCCCTTGTGCAGAACATCGCTACATGACAACAAAAGACATTTCCCTTTATATACATTTTTCAAACTTCATTACCGTATAAGGTCTTGCTACTTCCGCTGTTACTTATCACGTTTACAACTCACTACTTCACAGATCTAACATTATAATCTCCTCCAAGATGTTACTTTCTTGTAATGGTTTATTACAACAAAATCAGTCTGCCGAGAATATTATCTTACTTTCCGTGTTTTAATCTTTAAAAAGATTGTCATCTTCTGACATCCCAGTAAAATCAGCCGTGGTATTTAAGCACGTCATGTTTAGGAGCTGACACCTTATCTCCAAGTACTGTTTGTCCATCCATATTGGAAATCCTGAATAACATGGTTTGTGGCAGTTTTCTGCAACCCATGTCTCTGTATCAAACGTTTGTTTAATCAACTCATCTCGTTGCTTACGGCCACCTTTTCTGTCGGTCTGAAGCTGTTGCTCAATTTAGTACACAAACAACTTCACCAATGCACAAATAGGAGTCAATGTTGTTTGAGGAACAGGTCACGCGGATAGGTAAGGGAGTGGCAAGATATGATAAGAAAACATTGGACGATGAAAGCGAAAACTCCGAATACTGGAAGAATTAGCACGTAAAAGGAATAATGAAGTTACAATGCCGGAGAGGATCGCAGTTTCGAATTTCATGACATCATAAGCGGCTCTCCCATTATCGTTAAAATCAACTGCAGTCGTCTGATTAACATTATTACAATTACAATCACCGCCATTATAGTTACAATTATTATAATCACCATAATCATAATCACAACTATTATAATCACTATCGTTATAATCACAACTATTATAATCACCATAATTTTAATCACCATCATTATAATCAACAAAGTATAATCACAAAACATTATAACCTTATAATTATGATCACAATCATAATAACCACCATGTTGTAGTCAGCATCATTACAATATCGCCATTATATTCATACCATTATAATCACCATCATTATAATCACTCCCATTATAATCACCATAATTATAACCATTTTTATAATCACATTAGTATAATAACACTATTAAAATCACCACCATTATAATCACGATCATTACAATTACATCACTACATTCATCATTATTATAATCACCATCGTTATAATCACATCATTATAATCAACATTATTATAATCACCGTCGTTATAATCAAAACCATTATAATTACGATTATTGTAACCAAGATCATTATAGTTGCAATGAGTATAATCACCATTTTTATACTATCTCTATTATAATTAAATCATTATAATCACCGTCATTATAAACACCATCATTGTAAAACACGATCGATATAATTACATGACGATCATTATAATTACTCTAGTATAATCATCATTATTGCAATCACCATTATTATAATCACTATTTTTATAATAACCATCATTATAATCACATTATTATAACCACTGTCATTATAATTACACATTAAAATCAACATCATTATAATAACCTCACTATAATAACCATCATTATAGTCATTATTATCATTATTCCCGTTACTATATTTATCACCATTATAATCACCATCATTTAATATTTTAATGATGGTTATGCTCAATATTACAATCATAATTATCATCATTAAACTATCTTCAATTTTTAATCATGATCGTATGTATCATAATCCTTTTCACGATATTCCTCACCTTCATTTTAATCACCATTATTATTTAAATCATTATAACCATCTTACACGTGTTATTTCAGTTGTCAGGAACCGCAGGAAGAAGTAAGCCAGTCATCATTATCGAAGCCGGAATTCACGCCAGAGAGTGGATCTCATCTGCCTCCAACCTGTGGTTCATCGAGAAGGTAAACACGGGGCACCTCTCTGCTGATTTGTTTGATCGTATGTTTGTACGACTGAAGATTCTAGATAAGGGTCGTGGATTCGGCTGTAAGTTGCTGCAATGTTATCTGTCGCTGGATGGACAAAGGATTAAATGTATAATTTTAATATAGATACAGGTCAATGGAAAGCAGATTCTCAGTACATTTCAAGGAATAGAAGGGTAGGTGTTAGAAAAATTATTATTAGTTTTTCTTTTTGATTATTTAAGATTACTTTTTGCATTTAGCCTCATAGCTAAATGTGTGAAATAATGTTTTCCCATTACCTTTACTCGTTAATGGTTAATTAAATCAAATATATTTCCTCTAGGTTATTATAATGAAGTAACTCATACTTATATTCTTCACCGTCATCAACATTGTTAGATCTGTGATAGGGTGGGCGAGATGATGATGATGCTGTTGTGATATGTGATCGCCTTCTTGCACACTCGCATCGACCCGAACAACAATAAAACTCTTGATTCTAAGGCAGGGGCTGTATTTATTCATACAACTCAGTCAGTGACAATAAGCACATAAAGCAAACATTAAACAAATAAAACACAGCAAACAAAACACCCAGCCAGTGCTCAATTGCTAATAAGTCCTAGGCATGTTCTTGCTTGAACTAGACTTTAGTATTTCTCAATAGCTTGTTATCCCTCCGCGACAGGCGATCTCAAGGATTTAAACTGACGCGATAGCTTGGGCACTTCTCTTCTCTGATTGGCTGCTATCCGTAAGCGATATGACTAATGTTCTTTTTTTAGATCCTGACTGAGTAGCACTAAAATGTTGTAGTAAAAAGGTAGAGAACGACAGACAAAATGGCGATGACAAGATGGCGCTGTCACAGATCATTATTACAGACTTACATGAGAACACACTTTCATTCTCAATAAGTTTAAAACTTGTCATGTGCGCCTCATGTGAATTAAAAACAGACTGATTAGCTAGGAAGAAGCCATAGTGAGGACTACAATTAAAAAAAGCGTCAACTATCGATATTAGATGTGAAGCATTTGAAGCCACTTTTGTGTCTTCAGTCTTGCAGACGTCTGAGTCTACACATTACGTGTTTAGTGCACACCCGGAAAGAAGCTGATAAAGCGTACGGCCGGAAAGCAGAATTCACAAGATAGGACATCATACACTTCCTAAGTTACAAGGAAGATCTCCACGCTATATATATATAGTCACGGCGCTATTTCGCAATGCATCTTTTGTACGAAAAGACAGCCGGGCAACGCCGGGTATAGCAAAACCGGCGAGTCATGTGACTACCGGAAGCCGGGAAATCAGGTGCGAAAGTAGTCAGTGAGAATCTAGCCAGTGTCCGGGTCGGACGCGGCTATTTCCCTTTTGTCAGCAAGTTAGCTGTGAAGTTCATGTTATGGGCTAATTGTTATAAGTGCTTGCCATATTCCGGGTCTGATGGATTATTAAGTTGTTATTCTAGTACAGTGTAGTGTCTAGATTGTATTTGTTATAGGCCGGAGATTTATAAGTTGTCAATGAGTTGAGTGTACCATTGTCACAGTTTTGCCGATCTTGTTGAGCGATAATCATTGCAGTGTTTGTTCATTTAAGTCGTACTGTGGTGTATGATGCTGATAGATTAAGCTGTTACGGCAAGTTACACTGGCATGTCATTATCATATTGTATTTCATGCGTTTGTTGGCCGTGTGAGACCTGAGTGTGTTGTGCTTAGTAATAAAGGGAAATTCCTGTTAAAGGTGTTAATTACTTATGTTAGCCATTGTTGTGTGGTTATACTCCTAGAGGAGCGAGCTTAGTTTTGTTATCATTAATCCACACTGCAGTGGTGCAACACAGTGGAGTGTTATCCAAGATAAGTGTTCCTCACACACACACACACACACACACACACACATACATATATATATATATATATATATATATATATATATATATATATATATATATATATATATGTATATATATATATATATATATATATATATATATATATATATATATATATATATATATATATATATATATATATATATATATATAAATTCGAACTCAATCAGTAGTTAACCATCTGAATAAAGTTATTATGAAGATCACTTAGTCACTAGGTTACTGGCCAAGAAATCAAATCCTCAAGTGCAGCTACTCACTACGTCAGTGCATGAAAGGAATTCATCCACTCTCATCATGTATTGCACGAAGTAAATTCAATCAGACAGGCTTCAATGCACGAAACCCAGTTGATGCCAGAAGACCATTTCGTGAAGAGCTCCAGTCTAATCAGCGTCGTTTCAAAATCAGACAGCAGACAATATCCTGGGTGTCGTAAAATTCGAATCTTTCTTACACCACGCTCAAATTCTCCGCCCCAAATTAACTATAGTATTTGAAGCAGTCTAAGAACCCAGTCAAATTTACCGCCACAAACTTATCTAGTGTATTTGAATTTGTCTAGGAACCAAGTCAAAAGTTACCGCCCAACAAAAATTATCTAAGAGTATAGTACAAATTTAACAACCAATCAAATTGTTTCCTTTTCTTGTAGGGATAAGAAAATTTTGGTTGACGTGACAATAGAGGCTATTTTATGTTTTTGACCAAACGAAGATATTTTATTTCTTAACAACTAAAGATAGAGGGACAGACAGCGATATCAAAATAAGAATACAAAAGGCAAGAGGAGCTTTCATTGCATTGGGAAATATATGGAGATCAAGAGAAATAGGATCCAACACGAAAATAAGAATCTTCAACTCAAATGTGAAGTCAGTCCTATTGTATGGCTCAGAGACATGGAGAACAACAAAGACAACAACCAAAAAGCTACAGACTTTCATAAATGGGTGCTTGCGTAGAATAGAGGGATTAAAATGGTATGACAAGGCTACCAACGTGGAACTGATGACAAGAACTAGACAAGTGTCAGTGGAACAAGAAATGAGAAGAAGACGATGGCGATGGATAGGACACACACTGAGGAAACCTGTTGATAGCATTACAAGGCAGTCCTTGTTCTGGAACCCCCAGGGCAAGAGAGGCAGAGGAAGACCAAGAAGTACATGGAGAAGAGAGTTGGAAACAGAGGTGAAAATGATGAGGAGAACATGGAAAGAACTTGAGATGATGGCACGTGACAGGAGGACTTGGCATGTGTTTGTTGAAGGCCTATGCTCCTTTGGGAGTGGAGGGTTATGAATGAATGAATGAAATATAGTTAAACAGAAGGAAATATCTCAAATTATAGCACTGATATTGCTTAACACATAAGCATAAATATTCACGCTTGATAAAATTTTATTGTAGTAGAAAAATTTATTTTAGTGATATTTTCATATCAGGGTAATGCCAAATTTAATTACTTTAAAATTACTCAGATCGATATGCAAAGGAATAACTAAGGGAAAGCTATAAAGAACGATAGAGAGAAATTGGCCGTTTAATTATCACTTTATATAATTAAAATCGGTCCACTAATAACTATAATATAAAATATTTAAAATTAGTCAGATTATACAAGCGAGCTCAGAATCGCCTAAGTCAAAATTCCTAGAAAGACTTTTTGACTTTGCCTCCGATTGGGCGGATGTAGTTCTATAAATAGTAACAAGGTGGTACGATCTGGGCCATTAGATTAAAAAATCTGCACCGAGCTGACAGAAACTAAAAGACGGACGACCAAGTCTTTGCCTTCTGATCTGAGAGCAGTTCTAGATCCCTTAGAAGGCCAGTTCAGCTTGTGTGTGTGAATATATTTGCCTGAGGGTAATAAAGATATATTTATTTGCATATTTTGTTAATTATTAACCTGTGTATAGCCAGAGTATGTGTTAATGCTAAGTGGAAAGTGAAACTAATTTGTTGTGCCATACTGACCCATTTATGAATGTGTGTAGTTTTGCAGACATGTTCGAAATGAAAAACAATGTGTATAGTGTTTGCAAATATGGCACAAATTACGACCGTAATTGTTAGTAGTGATTTAAATTGGTATTTTCTTCTGGAGTGACACACTGTTCAAAGATCATGTGATAAACGTACAGGAAAGGTTAGAATGAAGTAATCAATAGGTCACATGCTGTTTGGTACTTAACATGATTATCGTATGGAAGCCAAGCATGGAATGGACTAAGGACAATAACAGTGAATCAATGCAGACAAAGAATGATCACATGGAACTGACTGTAGGCAAAGGAATTCAAGGTCTTGTGCAACTTGTTAGCACAATAACTGAAAAAGGGTAAGTCTTAATGTCGTTTGTGGGTGAGTGAATTGAAGCAGACTACTACATGGAATGGGTTGTCCTTTTATTCCCGGTTATATCACGAAATTACCTCGTGGCTGCATTCACTTGAGAGGAAGTTTGTGGGAGATGAGAGTTCCTTATATATCTGGAGCCAGACCCCATCTTCTCAGTCAGGAGCTATAAAGTTTGTAGTCCTGACTTATGTATATGAGAATCAGCAGCAACATTCTAAGATAAGTCCTTTATAAAGGCCAGTGTCAGTTTATCCAATCATTCACCCAAAATAATAAAACTAGGATTACAACCCTTTTTAGGATGAATAGATAAGACCATCAAAATAATAAAGAGAACTTACAGCATAGTAATAGCAGACGTTATCACTCATATGAACAGAAACTGTATGTGTAGTTATTCCAGGGAACACTCTACAAAAATGGAACAGTTTTTCCAATATATTTATTTTGATGTGGACAAGTGTAAATATCATTTTATTGCTTTTGAGTATTCCTGACCTGTAAAGATTGAGGTTCAGGACAACAGTTAGGGACCCTTGATATTTTCAGAGAAGGGGGTATTATTTATAAGACCAGTCTCTTATCTGGCAATATCCTGGTATCCTCTGATACATCTATTTGTCCAGGATAGCCTATATTTTAGTAACATCAAAACCTCTTATGACACTGGGACAACTGTAAACGTTTGTCGACGCTAGTGAGTTTTCCAAGCGTGGAGAGACATTACATCTTACAAGTTCTTCCTGCACGAGCAAATGCTTTCATCAGTAATTCCTAGTCTTGGATATAACCCACAGGGTGTAACACACATCTATATTGGGCAGTCAGTACATACCATTGCATAATCATACATTGAAGTAAATTTGAAGGACTCATAGACAGTGTAGATTTAACATCATGGTGTTAACACGTAAAATATCACATCATCATTTATTATTTACTTAGGTTTACTCACATATTTAATTAACTACATTATTTACATCTCCTCTGTGTGTGTTGAATTGTCAGTCACTATCATCCTTTACACGTTCTACTAACCCTAGTAGAGTATACATTCAACTAATAAACTGTATAGCCGTGTTCATCATTACCTAGTTATTTAATATATTACTCGTGCTGTATGTGTTAAGTTTTTACATGTCGGTAAAATCCTTCATTTAGAGGAGGTTAAGGGCTCTTTCTTTATCGAGATCTGAGAACAGAAGCTAAGGTCGCAGGGAAATAGACAGATTTCCCTAATTTATTAGAAAACACCATCAAGTGGAGAGAAATCGCCTTCTCTTCTTCTGGTCCTTATCTCGAATAAGTATCTTTCTTTCTTACAAGCCTGTTTCTAGATACCTTCTTGACAACATTCCATAAGCCATCCACAGCGACAACTAACGCTGTAGCTGCACACGAATACAATATGATCTTGTAATGATATTTTACATTAAATGTATTCTGATAATAAATAAATTTGTACAGATGTTATTTCCTGATCTTAATTTTTTCCTCGTCCTCTTGGTCTGATAGATCTAAAATGTTTACTCTCAGGTCCGTCTTTAAAATGTTTGGCGACGTTTGACTTAGCCCATAAGCAGCTATTCAACTCGCCCTAACTGTATCAGGGGTAATAACTCAACAGATAGCCACGTGACGTTGTTTCTAAGTTAAATAGTTAGTTATTCTTTGACCAAATCAATTCTTTATCCCATCATAATAGTACACAAATACTAAATCATCATTTATTGTTATCCATGTTTGATACCGACATTTTATATCATTCTTTTTTTTTTAACTTTATGCTAGTATTGACCTTAATAACTGCGTTTAATAAATTAATGTTAGTATTTTCTCACCAGCAGGGTCAGTTACTTTGTCCACATATTCATTGTGCAGTTTCGCTTTAAGAGACTCAGCTAAACTGCGGAAAAGGCATCGTGCCAGCTGGGGAACAACCGTGTGACAAAACGTCTGAACATGCTCTTTTGTGTGATCTCTCACACCATCAGCCCTCCGGCAGTATCCTTCTTTCTCTTCGTTTTTCTCTCATCGCTTTTATTTGGTATAATCATGCCTTTCCATTCGTTATTTTCACTATTTTGCTCTATGCAGGACATAGCATGGTGAAGTCTCTAACACGCCACTCCCCTATGGCAGTATTTGCTACTAAAGTATTTGCTATGGGACTGTCTTTATCTTGTTTGCCACTCCGCAGACGTGTTTACGTTCCGCCAGCTGAACTGTGGTATTATCGTAACAATACCCAGTCGTCTGACCAGTCACCCGCTTATCTCTGTGAATCCGTCTGACCACCTGTGGAAACGTGTCCGTCAAACATTTGACCCCATTGGAAAGCTATTGATCATGTTGACACAAACTTCTATTGTGCGTACGATGAAAGAAGACAACACTGTCTGACCAGACATCTGTCTGACGGATGCAGGCAGATAAAGGGGATAATTAGATAATCTGGCAGGTTAGATATCTGGGCGGAAGTCATTACGCCAGGAAAGCACTGTCACAATATTGTGATAGCCAGAGGTGCGGCAGGAAATCTTATGTAACGATATGACATCACTGTTGTAAGTGGTCACGCGTCTATATTAAATTTAATATTTTCAAATACTCATGGGATGAGTAATGATGAACTTCCCCACCCAAACAGGGCTAGATAGATTTGATTGGTTCACCAGAATCTACAATGAATTCATTGGAACATTCAGCAGGAAACACAGCTGAGGTTTGAAACTCCGGATTGAGAGATATACTGTAGAAATCAGACACAGAACAGGACAGACTTCATCGCAGCGTTAACAAAACACCTCCTACAAGCCAGAGGATAGGACTTATCATTCCACGCTTTTTGTCAATTTGATGTTATATTTTTTGACTGCAAGCTATAAACTCCTTGAAAAATTATTTGTGGCTTTTTAGTGCATTAAAAAACTGTGTTTAAAATATTCTTTTAAATATTTTTTATTCCAGTATCATTTTTTTCTTCGATGATACATTAGGATTACGTATTTTTGCTGGACCCTTTCCGCATCTGACGAGCAGATTCTGAGAATCATCGGGAGAAATCTGTAGTCATCGCTTAATGTGCTTTATTTCATTATCTCATGATCTAAACTGCCCAGAACCGTTTCTCTTGATAATCCTCTATTTATTTTCCCATCAACTTACATTCTTTCACAATATAAAATAAAAACATCAAACAAAACAATAATTCCTGAATGTATAATTTACCCAGGTACTGCAAGATTACACCGCGGGAGATTCAACAGCCAGATCTCTCTTGAACAAGTATGACTGGTACGTTGTTCCAGTGACTAACCCTGACGGCTACGAGTACACACATTCTACTGTGAGTCTCTTTGTGTCTTGATCCGTCTTAAGTACTTAAAAAATGTATTTAAATAATAATTGACTGGGTACTATTAACGTGGGTTTATCGGAGTGACAACAGCGAACTTCGTTCGTGATTTGTATCTTTAAAAAAAAAATTATTTTTATATGCTTAATTTAATTTAATTCTCAATTTATTTTCATTGTTTTCGTGCACTTACCACCGACGAAGAGTTTGTACTCATGTTTTTTTTTTTTTTTTTGGTGTCATTTGTCAGCAAGACTGATTAATTCATTACCAATAAACGTCTTGAGTTTTGAGGCTTTTAGGAATTGAGTTCTCGAGGCGCACTGGGGTTCTTGTCAAGCCTTCATATCATGTGCAGTGGCGTAACGATTGCGTGGCTCGAATTGGTGGCCGCTTCGGGCGCCGCAGGCGGGGGCACCAAAAAGTCAAGTCGTTTCTCTGCGAACATTGTTGTCCTATCAACGCACTCGGAATATTTAACTCAGCTGATTCTATAATTTTCATTTTCGTCTTCAAATCCTCTTTTTCAGCTATAGAATGAAAACTAATATTAGTGAGCAAGTTATCGTACTCTCGTAGACAAAAAATCTACACGTTACTTATCTCTTTTACCGAAACCCGTGGTGCACCGATGCAGCTCTTCGTGTTACCGTTACCGACGAGTTCTGATTCGTCGCAGCCTTATTTTTGGGTTCAGTTTCCGTATTCCCTGTTGCACGAACAGTGATCCGTGCTCAGTCTGCAGCAGTGTGACATAATGGGATGACCCTACTTAATCTCTGTTTCACTACGGCAGTATCAGTTACATTTTTGTAATGATGTTTATTGCGTGCTTTCAATTGTCGCACTTTCTTTCTTTCTCTGCTATGTGTAGCAGATACTTGGTATTTTAATTCTTACATTCCTCTCACTGATATGTCGTGTGTCTGTTTGTTACCCGTACTTGAGATAATATTGTCAAAACCGTTTGACACTCCTTATTGCTGTATGTGTAACATTTGCAAGGGCACGGCAAAGCTTTGCTAAGATTAAGCGCAGATTACAAACATACACGCGGCGGAAACGGATGACCTAATCGCTTCCTGTCCGACATGTTATGACAAGATTACTTTAGATAGTAATAAATTGTTGTATCTGAAACACATTGTCGTATGAGATTACAAATGTGTTGAGAAGTTTGCATGCCAGGCAATCGGATGTTTTCATACCATATATGGGAAAGATGACCTCTACATCACGCGCAAAATTATTCCATATTCCACACATGCGTGTTTGAAAATGATTGGAGCTTTTGAGTAGCTCCATAACAAACAGATGCGGGGGAGGACAGTGAATATAACCTGGCGCTTTTTAAATCTAGTTCACTGCGAGATTCACGCTTGCCAAGACACAACCAGACTTTCCAGAAGTTAGAATTCAGAATTTCTATTTATCAGGCCGGACTTTGTGGATCTACCTTGAAGGACTTACATAGCACAGGAAACCCATTTTAATAAGGAAGGCTGAAGAAACTGAAACACACTGAGTCATAAAGGGACTTATCTTATAAAAGTAACGACCCACAGAACACGTGTAAAATGTCTAATCAAGTGCCTTAACTTCATTCATCTGAGCAAAATGTCTGTGAGCCAGGATTGGCGTAAATTGTCATTTTACATTCTATTTTTTTCATTACTAACATGTGAACCAATATGTATGTATTTCCATGTGAATATTAATATGTGAAAATCGGTAGAGGATGTCCAAGTCATTTGAGGCTGGCAACCTCAGCTTATAGAATGATGATTCATGAACCACCACTGATAGGGCTGGTGACCGCTTTATTGCTAGTTTCTTACATTCTTACAGAGAACTAAAAGCAAAAAGTAGTCCCAAGTTCCATATGGAATAGGGAGGGAAAGATGACAGAAATAATGTACATTCTAATTATAAAACGTACAGTTTCAAACCAGTGTAAATGTCTATGTTAACATATTCACTGTAAAGTTAATGAAAGTTTCGAAATTTTCAATCAGTGTAAATGAAAATGAGAACATATTCAGTTTATACAGTGAACACTTTTCAATCAGAGGAAATGTAAATGTAAACATATTATATCTGTACTAGTAACCTTTTCATTTAAATGTAAAATAATGATAACGCTATTCAATTTAAATGGAAAAAACGTTTTCGCGAATCTAAATTGGATAAGTGTTTCCTTTAACATTTTAATAACGTTTACGATGATAAAAGGCTGTGCGACTCAAAATAATCCCATAATTACCATATCAATTGTGCAGAAAGGTTAATCGCATAATACGATTCGGCTCATTTTAATGACGTTTACGATGATAAAAGGCTGTGTGACTCAAAATAATCCCATAATTACCATATCAATTGTGCAGAAAGCTTAATCGCATAATACGATTCGGCTCCTTGTCCGCTTTTGACTGTTCGCTTTTTTAAACTGAAAAGGCAAAGACAAATTATGCAGTGAGTCAATATAGTTGAAGAAGGGTGAAAACAATGAAAATAAAAGAAGGGCAGAAGAATGGGTTTAAAAGAAGTATAAAGCGTGTCAGATAAATCAGACAGTCTTACCGTATGGCTCTGAAACATGAAGTACAAAAAACAAAACAAAACAACAATCAAGAAGTTAGACTGTCTTAAACGAGTGCAGTGCTTACATAGAATAGAAGGACTGAAATGACACGACTAGGTCACCAGCTCGGTACTGATGTCAAGAACCCGTCAGGTACCAGTTGAACCAGAGACGACAAGAAGACGTGGGCGATGGACAGGACACATCTAAGACACACTGAGGAAACCTGCTTATAGCATTACCTGACAGTCATGGTTTGGGAATGCGATTTGACTCCAGAATTATTGTTCACCCTGTGCCGTAATTTAAATTCGTGATAGACTAAAAACAACTCTCTGAGCGTTGTTTTGGAACGGGTGTCAAATCTGACCAACGCTCTGAGCGTTGTTCCGGAGTCAAAGGGTTAAGAGAAGGACAGGCTGAACAATGAAAACGCGGAGAAGAAAGGAAGGACTTTGTTGAAGACCTATGCTCCTTGAGGAGCTAATGGGCATTGATTGATTGTATCATACAAAGCTGTTAACATTTCAGTTTTCTGTTACAGGCGCTTTTCATTCAGCAAATTGACGGCAATCCAAGAACAGTGTATTTCTAGAAAGATGCATCATTTTTTTGTACATGAGCTCCTTTTCCCATTTGGACTTGAATGTTGCTTTTATAGTTGTTTTAGTTATTTTATAAGTTGGCATTATATCATTTGTAGTTCTCCCCCTTCTTTAGTACATTTGTCTGCCTCTTCTTTGTTTCACGTGGTAGTAACATAAGCTGTATTTTTCTTGTGTTATAGTACGGCTCGGTGGCACAGTGGTTAGTGCACTGGCTTCCTAGCTCGGTGGTCCATGGTTTGATTCCCAATTGAGGTGGGATTTTTTAGACCGCAAACGGCTCCGAGGTCGACCCAGCCTCATGAATTGGGCGCCATAGCAACTCTGGGAAGGTTAAGACGGCCAGCGTGATGCTGACCACATTACTCCTAGTGTGTAGATGGTAAAGAGAATATGGGCATAACACAATATTCACAATATGCTTCAAAGCGGGATCCCTATAGTACGGCTAAGAATTTTCTTATGTTTTCTTCGTTGATTAAAACCAGCTGGAGCCGAAACTTGAACCACTACATGTATGTAGATACTCGTATATAAAATCGTGTCTTGTAATCTTGTTTACGTGTTTACAGAGCAAGACGTCAATAGACAACACGAACAATTACTTAAACATGTGAAAAAAGTGAGGAAAAATATATAAGAACCATGGACAAGGAATGTGTGGGTGCCGAAATAAAAAAAATATATGATGGAAACAGAAAGGACAATGGGGAACAAAAGAAAACAATTAAAACATAATCTGAATAGCAAGCCGCCTCCTGTAGTTCACACTGGTCTTGAGCAATACAAAGATATTATATGACTAACGCTCCCTAGGCATAAAATGTGTTGTTTTTCTTTTTTCAAAATGAGATATCAATTTGATCACGACAACAAAATGTCCACCTTTTGCCTCATCGCTAACTGCTAGTCAGTCCTATTGTATGGCTCTGAGACATGGAGAGCAACAAAAACAATGTTACAATATGACTTTTGGGTCGTTCTCTTCTCGCTCTCTTGTTCACAACGGCCGTATCCTGAGCATTTTTTGGTTTGATTTTTTAATGTGTTTCAGTGATTGGCACCCTTTTTCTTTCTCTTCTATGTAGCAGATATTTTGTATTTGCAAACACTCTTACATTTCTCTCACTGATAAGTCTTTTTCTTATCCATTTCTCCCTGCTTTGCAATGAGCGGCTGAGATAATATTAAAGACAACCATGTTGGCTAATCGCGGGTGCAGCCAAGATCAGACTACGGATTAGCCCTACAAATCGCCAGCGTTTTTGCTTACTCGCTGATAAGGCCAGTCTGCGCTCGTCGCAAAGCTAGTAATAATGGAAGACATCTTATGGAAAGACAGGACTGACAAGATTACTTTAGATAAAGTAATAAGGTGTTACATCTTATACACATTGCTGAGAGAGTTTATCGATGTGTTTGTGAGTTTGTATACAAGGCATCGGATGTTTGATTGCCATTTATGGGAGACGTGACCTTTGCATCACGCGCAAAATTATTCCATGTCAGAATATTTGAATTTCCCAACCCAACAAGCATGTTTGAAATGATTGGAGCCCTGAGTAGCTTCATAACAAACAGATGCGGGGGTAGGACAGGCAATATAACCGGACCTTTTCGCAGTTTTAATTCACTGTGAGAAATCGCTTGCCAAAGACGACACAACTGACCTTGTCAGAAGTTAGAATTCAGAATTCCATTTATCAGACCGGACTTTGTGGAAATTTTCACGGATTTAGAGAGCATAGGAAAACCATTTTAATAAGGAGCCGGAATCTGAGGAAACTGAAACACACGGAGTTTCAGTTGCTAAATTAACGACACCAAAAAACACGTGTAAAAAGCCGATTCAAGTACCTTTATTCGTCTGAGCAAAAAGTCTGTGAGCCAGGATTGGCGTAAGTTGTCATTTTACATTCTACATTTTTCAGAACTAACATGTGAACTAATATGTACATATTACCATGTGAATATTAATGTGTGAAAATAGCTAGTGGATGTCCAAGTCATTTGAGGCTGGCAACCTCAGCATATAGAATAATGATTTCATGAACCACCACTGCAAGGGCTGGTGACTGCTTTATTGCTAGTTTCTTAAAGAGAACTAAAAGCTAAGTAGTCCCAAGTTCCATATTGAGCAGGGAGGGAATGTCGAAAGAAATGATGTACATTCTAATTGTGATATGGTGGGCGAGAAATGTTGATGCTGTTATGATATGTGATCACTTTCTTGCACACTCGCACCCGACTCGAACAACAATAAAACTCTGATTCTAAGGCAGGGGCTGTATTTATTTATACAATCCTGTCAGTGACAAAAAGCAAAGAAACGAACGCTAAACTAACACCAAACAAACACCCAGCCAGTGCCCAATTGCTAACCTGAAACACAAAGCACTGACAAGTTAAAATCAAAATAAATAATTAATGAGAAACACTATACTCTCACCAGCCATACAGTTCGTTCTTCCACGCCACCTGAAACATTTAACTATCACCCACACACACTCATGCATGTCGTCCAATGAGACTAGTGTGGTGTTGTGCATGAGGCTGGCAATCTCACCAAGTAATACCTGTGGCGCGCCCGTATTGTGTACGCCAAATAACCGCATCACGCAGAGCTGGCGTGCTGGCGTAGTGATTTACTCTCGCGCACTCGCAAAGCGACAGGCTCGTGCTGCACTATTAACTTCAGGTTCTAAACACACAAATATGAACTTCAGGGAGATTTTGGGACGTTTATTATGGCCCCATCACATAATTGTAATACTTACAGTTTCAAACCACTGTAAATGTCTATGTAATCATATTCACTTTAAAATTAATGAAAGTTTCAAACTTTTCAATCAGTGTACGTAAATGCAAACATATTCAATTTATATTGTGAACACTATTCAAACATTGGAGATGTAAATGTAAACATATTCTATCTCTACTATTAACTTTTTCATTTAAATATAAAATAAATATAACGCTATTCAATTTAAATGTAAAGAAAGTTTTCTTTTGAGGGATTATGTTTATTTCTCATCGAGGGTGAAGTCTGAGTAGATGGAATGGTGGAATAAGAGAAAGGGGACACATAAGTATGTGTCGGGAAACGCAATACTCAGGAGAGCGTTTTGTTTCTATTATTTTAACATAGTTGTTGTTGGTGGTACCAGTGATGGTACTAATCTCTGGAACAAAATGGAGGTAGAAGTGGACTGACGTAGAACTAGTAACCATCATCAGAGGGTCTTAGAAACGCTGGACCAGCTTGGTAGTTACTCCTTGATCTTACTTGGAACGTACTGCGCCTTTATTCTTGACCAGAAAAGCTAGAACTTCAGTAACCTATCTGTACAGAACCAAATCATCAGCGGGAGCAGAACCTACCAGTGGCAGATAAGTGAAACCTATAAGCTGCCACGTGAACTCCTATTAAAAAAGATTTTTTAATCCCATTACAATACTCATTATTCACTTTTTTAAAACCCTTGTTACAACTAAATGATTATTAAATTTGTTATTTGTAATTATATAAATTTAACTTCGATTAAATTATTTTAAAGGTACTGCATGTTTGTCTCAGTCAATTTACTAAATACACTCTAAACAGAGCTATAGCATAATAATAAGAATTCCACTGAGTAAGTCAGGGTGGGGGCTTAAGCGAGCTGAAAGTAATCATTGCTTAATTCTTCACAAAAGTTGTCGGCAGATCCTAGAGTTAACGTGCTCAGCCAATGCAGCATTGTTCTCGTTTTTCTGAATATCTTGTGAATTCTCCCTTGAGATAGAAGAGTCAAATGTGGAATTATCCGAGGTGTGTCAAAGGTATTAAAAAAAAAAAAAAAACAGAAAGACGTGTGCGAAATGTCGAAAACAGAGAGGCGTGTGTAGATAATTGTAACGTGTGGAAAAAAGAGTGAGTCGTTTGTAAAAAGGCGGGAAAAGGAAGGAGCTGTATAAAAAGGAGAGATGTGCGGGAAAGATTAGATTAGATAGATATAAATTTTTGCTAGGCAGTTTGTAGTGTTAGGTGAACTTCGTCTTTGAGATTATCAAAACCAGTTTATTTTTTCTTCAGTTGGATATACAGGGTGGTCATAAAGTCTTTCCCTGATTTCAAATTTTGACGAGATCCTCCAGATGTTAAAAGCATCAAAGCTTGGTATATAAAGTTTACGGACACTGGCAGCGTCGGTGACATGCCAAGAGCAGGTAGGCCTCGTGTGAGGGAAGAAACTGTGGACGCAGTGCGCACAGCGTTTCAACGCAGTCCTCAGAAATCAACCTATCGTGCCTCAAGAGAACTTGCAATCCCTCGAATATTAGTGTTGAAAATCGCAAATGTTGAAATCTACAAATAGCATTAAAAAACTGTATTAGTTCTGGAATAATTTCCAAAAAACCAAGTGTCTCTCCACAGAATACTTTTCTTTTTTTTTAATTTTTGAAATCAGGGAAAGACTTTATGACCACCCTGTATTTTCCTTTTGGATATACTCAGTATTTTGTTTAAGCGTAAGTAAACCATGTCATTGTGTAAATACCAGTGCTTGTCAAATGACGTTCAAATAAAACTTCTGGTTGAATTTTACTGCATTGCTGAGTTTTTTTTAACGTTACAGTTGGATCATTTAAAAACCATTATACGATTATTTGCTTATCGCTAAACCTAAAAGGGTGAGAATGAACCTGGAAAGGAAAATTAGCAAACGTTAAGAATCTCCATCTCATGCGGAAGGTCTGTAGCTACTTGAATGACATATTACCAGACAAGAAAAACACGAACATTGCATTAAATTACACTAGTCAACAAATTTTCAAAAGTTATTTGTACCAGAAATTAAATATACATTTCTTATTGATTTTGACATGCTGATTTCAAATATCATAATGAAATTCACGAATTGGCTCTGGCTTTTTTTAAAATGATGAATTTGCATTACAGTAATACAAATAATGTATGCTTGTTTAATTCTTTGGGGTGAACAGCTAGTCTCTCTACTTTAGCATTATAAAAATTGTGGTTACATACTCAATTAATTGATATTTCAACATAAAATGATAGAAAAAATAAAAACATTATTTAAAGTTCACTTATCATGTTTTAAAAAGGCACATTTGAACCCATTCCGTCATTATTCAGTACTGTTTGAGCTCTCTTTGCTTGCTTCTTGTAGTCAATCGATGAGGTGTCTCTTGTCACAGTCCAACAGTAATCAGCAAGCATTGAAGGGCTCCAATTGCCTTGATACCTTGTCTCCATAGCAGCAATGTCCTGGTGAATTCGTTCACCATACTCATCACTGACCGCTCCACAGTTTGACGTAAAGAAATCCAGATGAGAATCCAGAAAATGAATTTTCAAAGACATGTTGCAGCCAAGACTCTTATACTTCAGAAGGAGATTTTCTACAATTTCATTGTAATTATCAGATCTGTTGTTTCCAAGAAAATTGTCCACCACTGACTTAAATGCTAGCCAAGCTGCTTTTTCCTTGCCATGCAACACGCAAAGAAACTCATCATCATGAAGAAGTTTTCGAATTTGCGGACCAACAAATACTCCCTCTCTTATTTTAGCTTCACTCAGTCTTGGAAATTTTCTGATGAGGTATTTGAAAGCCTCATCTGTTTTCTCCATTGCCTTGACAAAGTTTTTCATGAGACCCAGCTTAATGTGCAAG
The DNA here is from genome assembly GCA_024509875.1 of Oreohelix idahoensis. Taxonomy (NCBI): domain Eukaryota; kingdom Metazoa; phylum Mollusca; class Gastropoda; order Stylommatophora; family Oreohelicidae; genus Oreohelix; species Oreohelix idahoensis. Next base: position 55,082 of record JAMPIV010002945.1, read on the forward strand.
GGTGGCAACAAAATCTTGCTGGTGTCGACAAGTGCTGGGTTCTCAACGTTCTTACTGCCAGACTGCAATGACTGCCTGATTGGCCAATGTCTTCTGATGTAATGGTCACTTCGTGCACGGCTATCAAACTCACAGAGAAAGCAACAGTACTTGGTGTATCCACCCTGTAGTCCAAGCAAAAGAGCGACTACTTTTAAGTCACCGCAAAGTGACCAATGATGATGATCGTAGTTTATACACTTCAAAAGCTGCTTAATGTTTTCATAAGTTTCTTTTATATGAACTGCGTGACCAACTGGAATTGACGATAACACATTACCATTATTCAACAAAACAGCTTTAAGACTCGTCTTGGATGAATCAATGAAAAGCCTCCACTCTTCCGGTATGTGGTAAAGTGGGATGTTATAAATATTTATAGGGGACTTAGTGTACTGACTGAGATCAGCTGTGAAGGTATCTATATCTAATAAGAGTAGTGTATTATAGATAACCTTACTTGCTGCCACATATGTATACCTCAGTCAGAATTATTCTGGGATAGTGTGATGACTACGTTATATGTTTAGGGTATGTGTATGATGAAGTGTAAGTCATAACAACAACAGACAGATAAACAATTTAATTTATTCCACCACACGTGACAACACTGTGACACTCACATACATAAAACACTCTAAGAGGATATCTTAAAGGAGTCACTGATAACTTTTCAAATAACAATATGTATTCAGTGCTGTCATGAATGTATATGTGTCCTGATTCAAATACAAAGGGAACCAGGAATCACAATCAATTTTAATTACAAGTTATATGTACAGAATTTATTAATATGATTCTTGTAGTGACATATATTATTAATGGTATCCTATGTGTGTCAGTTGTGTAGTGGTAATCTGAGGTAATACTGGTTTTGTTTTGTTCAAGCTCTGTTGGTATTTGTCATCATGACTTCAATAGTTTGTTTCTATTGGAACTAGTATTGGAGATGTTCTCAGTTCCTGGTATTAAAACAATTAAATTCCCCTCTTATTTTTTGTTTACAATATCATTTTAAGATGGGGGTTCTTAATGTTGAGCTCCATGGCCACACTCTCTTATCTTGCGTGATGACTGCAGTAAAAGACTCCTCTGCTCGATTACTTTAATGAGTTCTGGAGCCACCCACTGGTTGCTATATGGACCAAGGAGTATGCTGTCCACCTCTGGCTTCAGCAAAGCTCTGACCAGGTGCTGCTCAATAACTTTAAGACCACGGTCCCTGAAACAAGAAGGTTGTACCTTCTACGTCAGAACTAATTTACACTCTATTTCTACACTGAGCACAATACATCACAAATATTGAGTTCAGAGCGTTAGGCCAACTGTCAGCTTCATCTGAAATACTTTATACCAGTATTTCCCTCCCTAATGGTTACTACGCCTCTGCAATTCCAGCATTATTTCTTTCTAGTTAATAATCTAGGTGTCAGTGTACTGTTTGGCCATTCCATGCAGTTTTACTTTCCTCCGACACCTTCTGTTCAGGCTGGAGCACTATAGGCTTTACATCATGTTCGCTACTGAACCACACATATATACAGACATAATTTATCAATTTACATTCAATTTTCATTTAAAAATATTGAATATTTCAAGCTTACCACAATTCATGGAAATAATAAAAACAGTTTCGTTGACTGGCAATGAATATAGCACAACTCCGATCTGCCGATGTCCCAGGCTTTATTTTATAAAAAATATACACTGGTGCTCAACGCACTGCTTCTTAGTAGGTTTATTACAAGATGTGGCAATGAACAGACGCTCTGAATTGAGTATATTCGCAGCTCTACCCAATCAAACCATGTCTACACATCTTTTCAAAAAAAAATACTCCTTTTCACGTTTCCCCTGACAACACAAGATAGTATTTATAGCCCGACCAATCGTGTTTAGTCTTACATTGGTTGCGCTCCAATCAAATAGGAGTTAACATGGTAGGCTATTTCCGTAACGTAATGTTTTTTCAAACACGTTATAAAAAAATTTTATGAGCAGAAATGATTTCATGCTGTCAGGCACCCCCACTATTTTATTTTGGCCATAACTTGGTAATTCCTAGACTATTTGCGTAACGTTTTACATATTCTTTGTCAGCAAACCCTAAGGAACCCAAATATACGAATTTAATGGAGCCAATATGCATTTTCTTCTAGGATAGTCGTGCTGTTACTACCTTCTCACTTCCAAACTTGAGGGTGTCTGGGTACTGTCATGTTTTCAAACGTAAACCGGTATAATGTCATAATTCCCAATAAGCGTTTTTCAGGATTTTTAAAACCTAACTCTGGTATGGGTAGTGAATTTTATCACTGTCGATTTGAAACAAAGTTAGTGCATGTGGCCTTACACGCGTGATGGCAGCAATTGTGTATCGCGCGACGCGTGTTTAGTGTTGCACGTGTCCCTGCTTTCTGCCTCTCCCTTCTCTCTATCCTTTAGTCCATCTGTCTTTTAGTTACGCCGTGTATAAAATGGAATGAATGAAATATTAAATTTAGGTCATTGATCAGCTTGCGTATCTCAAGGTTTTTCCAAGAAATACAGTAAACGTTTCATTGAAGAAAGCGGGTAATAATACAGTAGGCTTTTACTATCAACGTGAAAGCGTTACAATTTGCAGACGAAGTAGAAAACAAGGGGGATTTCGAGTACAGTCATTGTGACAGCACTGTTCTTTACCATTCTTCTTTCCTTTTATTAAATTTATTTGTTAGGCTTTGCATTTACGTTTTAATTTATATATGGGGATTAGAATAATTCACGACACGGTATGTAATTGATTTTGAGGGCTGCCATTAAACCAGAAATGTTGTGGCACGCAGAAAGGTCACCCTCTTTGAAAAAGAATGTAATAAGCGGCTTCTGGCGGTTCCTATACACATAAATTGTAACATCTTCTGCCAGGAGATTCCACTGTTGCAATCTGGAACCCAAAAGCTCCGCCCTGTTCTTTGGTAAAGTCAGATCTCTTACAAGATCATTTAGTTCACCTTGGGTTATTAAGTGTGGTTTAGTGGATGTAGTTTGCTCAAAATCTGTTAAATTATTTTTGTAATAGAACCCAACCAAGACAACTACTGGCCATTAACTGAGACGGGCACAAGGCACAAAAAACACTTGGAGAAGAGAACTGGAGACAGACGAGAAAATGATGGGGAAAACATGGAAAGAACTTGATCGGATGGCACAGGACAGGAAGACTTGGCATGTGTTTGTTGAAGACCTATGCTCTTCGGGGAGCTAAAGGGTATTGATTGACTGGATTCAACTCCCGACCTCGGACATCAAACTGTCGGAGGTAATCAGTTTTGTAGACGTGGAATTTCTGACCAAAAAAGGTGGCAGTCAAGAGCCATTTCTTGACTTTATTTCATTTCATGCCAAGATGCAGGAACTTTACAAATTATGGACTTGACAAACTGCAGTCTGACAACTTGTCTTTAACTTGTTCTTTAATCTCCATTTTTAATTGTCTACAAAATGAGCAGGTATCTTATCTGGATGTGACCGGGGCACATTTTCCCTGGCTCGCCCAGCGCTCTAAAAACTCTCTGTACGCCATCAAAACCTTTCCAATTTTTATGTATCCTTCCATATCTCTACCCAGTTTACTTCTCATATGTTTTATGTATCCTTCCATATCTTTACCGAGCTTCTTTCTCTATGTTTTATGTATCCTTCCTTATCTCTACCCATTTTCCTTCATCATGTTTTATGTATCCTTCCCTATCTCTACTCAGTTTCTTTCTCCATGTTTTATGTATCCCATTTTCTTTCATTATAATTTATGATCCTTCCCTGTGTCTACCCAGTGTTTTTGTTTATGTCTTATGTATCCTTCCTAATCTCTACCCAATTTCTTTCTCTATGTATTATGCATCCTTCCCTATCTCTACCCACTTTCTTTCTTTTTTTCACGTCTTCTTCCCTATCTCTACCCAGTTTATTTCTCCAAACTTTACGTATCCTTCCTTATCTCTACCCAGTTTCCTTCTCTGTGTTTTATGTATCCTTCCAGATGTTTACCCAGTTTCTTTCTCCGTGTTTTTCTTTCTTCGTGTTTTATGTATCCTTCCTTATCTCCATACAGCTTCCTTCTCCATGTTTTTACCACCATCTATTTCTCCCAGAATTGTTATTACAGAACAAACACTGCGTTGTAATGCTATAAAAAGGTTTTCTATGTGTCCCTCCATTTCAACACTAGCGTCTTCATCTCAAATCCGGCTCCGCTGGCACCTGACCAGTTCTTGTCATCAGTTCCAAATTTATGATCTTGTCATAATATTTACGTCCTCCAATTCTGCGCAAGTGTGTGTCAAGAAAGTCTGTAAGACTTACTATCTTATATCTCTGTTTCGTTTAATATAATCGTACTGTAGTATTCTTAATTTTCTTATCTAGAACTGACGGAAGAAATATTGTTAATTTTTCAGAAACGCTTTTGGAGAAAGAACAGACGCTACATTAGCAGGACTTGTTGCGGTATCGACTTGAACAGAAACTTCGATGCTTTCTTCGACAGTAAGTCCGGCATGTAGTTGTGTTTATCTTTATGTTCATTGTCCGTTCTTCTGTTTGACCAAGTCATATATTTGAACGTTTGTACGTCTGACAGCGAGCTATTTATTTCTGTCTGTGCCTGTATTTCAGAGTCAGTTTATCTATCTGTCTGTGACAGGGTGGTGGAGTTGTGGTTAGTGGTAGGTCTCTGGTGGTGATATCGTCATCATCATTATCGTCATCATCATCATCATGATTTTCCTTCTCCCTCCCCATAGAACAACCTTTGTCAACTAATTTTTATACTGGAGGAACCCTTGAAATAAAGTCAGGTCTCAGAAAACCTCAGCATAAAAATTATTATATCTACAGCTCATTGTACTTTAGCATGATCAGTAAGTTGTTATATCTACAGCTCATTGTACTTTAGCATGATCAGTAAGTTGTTATATCTACAGCTCATTGTACTTAAGCATGATCAGTAAGTTGTTATATCTACAGCTCATTGTACTTTAGCATGATCAGTAAGTTGTTATATCTACAGCTCATTGTACTTTAGCATGATCAGTAAGTTGTTATATCTACAGCTCATTGTACTTTAGCATGATCAGTAAGTTGTTATATCTACAGCTCATTGTACTTTAGCATGATCAGTAAGTTGTTATATCTACAGCTCATTGTACTTTAGCATGATCAGTAAGTTGTTATATCTACAGCTCATTGTACTTTAGCATGATCAGTAAGTTGTTATATCTACAGCTCATTGTACTTTAGCATGATCAGTAAGTTGTTATATCTACAGCTCATTGTACTTTAGCATGATCAGTAAGTTGTTTATATCTACAGCTCAGTAAGTTGTTTGTACTTTAGCATGATCAGTAAGTTGTTATATCTACAGTTCATTGTACTTTAGCATGATCAGTAAGTTGTTATATCTACAGCTCATTGTACTTTAGCATGATCAGTAAGTTGTTATATCTACAGCTCATTGTACTTTAGCATGATCAGTAAGTTGTAAATATAATAATGCAATAAAAATTTATCAATGCTCTTTTGAGTAAAGAATGATTTTTTCAGTGGATCTATTTATTTTGGCCAACATTAGCCTACTTTTTTTGTGTGGGTCCCCCCATTCTACCTTGTCATGGCAGCTGAGGCCATCTCAAGTCTTGTCTTGATTTCTTTAATTGATCTTCCATCACTGCATATAGTGGACCCGAGATATTTAAAGGTGTTAACTTCTTCTAACGTTTGCCCATTTAACGTAATGTTGGTCGGAACATGTTTCTTATGGCTATTCACCAATATCTTGCTTTTTTCTATATTAATTTCCATCCCATACGTTCTTGTTACTTTCTCCAGTCTAGAGGTAAGGTCTTGAAGTTCTGATTCTGATCCAGCTATCAAATCAATATCATCAGCAAAACGTAGGTTGCACAGAGGTCGGCCTCCAATCGATATGGTTGATTTATAATCGTAGAGAGCCTCTTGCATAATATGTTCTAGATAAATATTAAAGAGCACTGGGGACAGGATACATCCCTGCCAAACTCCTACAGTTGTTTTGAAAAATTCTCCAATGTCGTTGCTTGCAAAAACACGTTAGTGCGTCTGACAGCGTGCTATTTATTTCTGTCTGTGCCTGTATTTCAGAGTCAGTTTATCTATCTGTCTGTGACAGGGTGGTGGAGTTGTGGTTAGTGGTAGGTCTCTGGTGGTGATATCGTCAACATCATTATCGTCATCATCATCATCATGATTTTCCTTCTCCCTCCCCATAGAACAACCTTTGTCAACTAATTTTTATCCTGGAGGAACCCTTTAAATAAAGTCAGGTCTCAGAAAACCTCAGCATAAAAATTATTATATCTACAGCTCATTGTACTTTAGCATGATCAGTAAGTTGTTATATCTACAAGATACTATACTGTTCAAAAAAAGAAACGCATGGCTACTAAAGGCACACACATAGCCATAATTTTGACATTCAATAACTTTTTAAATTTAATGAGTTAATTGTTCAAAGTGCACACAAGAATACCTTAGGGTTCAACCAATCAATTGAGAGTTGTTTTGCATCTGGGTCACGAGAGTTTTTTTGCGTACGGGCTTTCCCGTTAGTATGGTGTGTGGCCTCCTCTTGCATCGATCAGCGACTGGCATCTCCAGGGCATGGATGCGATCAGACGTCTGATGTGTGCCGGGCCTGTGGGATGGCTGCCAACTCTTCCTGGAGTGCCTAGAACAGATCACGACGATTGGCTGGAGCAACGTCTCGACGACAAACATGTCTATGCAGCTCATCCCACAGGTGCTCAATCGGACTCATGTCTGGAGACAGGGATGGCCAATGAAGGGTGAGAATGTTTTTGGCAGTCAGGAACTGCGTGGTAAACCGTGCACAATGGGGTCTGGGTTGTCCTGTTGAAACACAGACCTTTGGGCAGCCAAATGTGGAAGGACATGGGGTCGAAGAATTTCATTGACGTATCGTTGCGCATTCAAGCCTCCTTCAATGTGCACCAATTGACTCCTTCCGTTGTAACTGATCATTCCCCACACCATTGCACCTCCACCACCGTGCTGCGGAGCTTCATCAACGCAATTTTGGGCAAAACTTTCATTTCGCCTACGGTAGACCCTACGCCGTCTATCATGACGCTGCAACAAACAGAAAGATTCGTCACTAAACCAGACACGTCTCCATTAATTGTCAGCTGCCTAGGGACGATGCTGGTTGGCCCAAAGAAGTCGATTTTGGCGATGGCGGCGCGTAAGTACAGGTCCTCGGTGAGGTCGTTGTGCCCGAAGTCCAGCGTCATGCAGTCTATTCCGGACAGTTTGATCAGACACATGACGTCCTGCAGGCAATGATTGGGCAGTTGAGGAAGCTGTTGTAAACCTGTCTCTGAGGTGACGAAGCCGAATAAAGCGATCCTCCGCTGCTGTTGTCACTCTGGGTCGTCCACTGCGATGCCGGTCTTCAACTGAGCCAGTGGCTTGGAACCGGTGCCAAAGTCGACTGATGGTACTCTGATGCACGTTTAGATACTTGGCAACCTGACTTTGACTTTCGCCTGCATGCAGTCGGCCAATAGCAATGTTCCTTAAATTTATCGATAGAGACACCATAAATGTCTGCTTGAAGATGAATTGAATTTTTTTTTGTGTAGCGTTATCCTTTTATAGGGTTTCAGTTTCGTAGTCAGTGAATAGTGTTCACCCCAAATTTTGTTGCTTTCACGTGCGCGCAACATGAGCTGTGGTCAAAAACTGCGTCAAAAACACAATTGACCACAGCGTTGTAACGATTACAAAAACGAACGCAATTCAGGTCAACACGTGCATTTGACACTGTAAAGAACATTTGAGGGTGGTTTTTATATACCCTAGCACCAAATTTTACTTACAAACTCATAAAAACGCGCGCTCGGATAGCTATGCGTTTCCTTTTTGGAACAGTATAATAACAAACGATGTGCAAGAACGCTAACATGACTCAACGTATAAAGTTAAAACAGCACGATTACACTGGACAACAGCCAAAATGTATCGGAGACAAAAGTAGCTATTTTTAACTAATTTGGACATGCTGATCACAAACAGGAAATTAAAAATCGCGAATTAGCTCTAGTTTTCAAGATCCAGGGAAAGGGGGGGGGGGGGGGGGGGGGGGGGGCTGTTATAGACCGAAAGGGAGGCATCAAAGAAGAGTTGGCCACTATAAAGCGGCAGCTGGGAGACTTTTTCAGGCCATAAATCGAGGATTCCTCAGCAAGAGAGAGGCTGGTAAGAAAACTAAGATGGCTGTATACCGTTCCACTTATGTCCCAGTCTTGACATATGGATGCAAGTCATGGGCAATGACTACAACCCATAAAAGCCAGATCCAAACCTCAGAAATGAGGTATCTGAGGAAGGTGGTTGAAGTAACAAGAAGAGACATGGTCCGCAACCAGACAATACGTCAATGCCTAAAATCTCACCCCCTTCAGACCCAAGTAGAACAGTGCCAACTACAATGGTTTGGCCATGTCTGCAGAATGGGAGAAGATCGGCTACCACGACAAGCATGGGAAACAAAGAGCCAGGGATCCAGACCCCCAGGACGACCCAGAGTCCGCTGGGAGGACAACATTAGACAATCTTTGAAGGACCGAGGACTAGAATGGAACCAGGCCAGGAGGAAGACAGCTGATAGGATAGTCTGGCGCTCTCTCTTCCAAACCTCTACACCTCACGGTAGAAGGGGAACGACTAAGTAAGTAAGTAAGTATAATACCATCACTGTCAGATGTCTCGTCTAACTGATCTTATATATAATACCGTCACTGTCAGATGTCCCGTCTAACTGATCTTATATATAATACCATCACTGTCAGATGTCTCGTCTATCTGATCTTATATATAATACCGTCACTGTCAGATGTCTCGTCTAACTGATCTTATATATAATACCGTCACTGTCAGATGTCTCGTCTAACTGATCTTATATATAATACCATCACTGTCAGATGTCCCATCTAATAGATCTTATATATAATACCGTCACTGTCAGATGTCCCGTCTAATTGATCTTATATATAATACCTTCACTGTCAGATGTCCCGTCTAATTGATCTTATATATAATACCTTCACTGTCAGATGTCCCGTCTAACTGATCTTATATATAATACCGTCACTGTCAGATGTCCCGTCTAACTGATCTTATATGTAATACCGTCACTGTCAGATGTCCCGTCTAATAGATCTTATATATAATACCGTCACTGTCAGATGTCCCGTCTAATAGATCTCATACATAATACCATCACTGTCAGATGTCCCGTCTAATAGATCTTATATATAATACCGTCACTGTCAGATGTCCCGTCTAATTGATCTTATATATAATACCTTCACTGTCAGATGTCTCGTCTATCTGATCTTATATATAATACCGTCACTGTCAGATGTCTCGTCTAACTGATCTTATATATAATACCGTCACTGTCAGATGTCTCGTCTAACTGATCTTATATATAATACCATCACTGTCAGATGTCTCGTCTAACTGATCTTATATATAATACCGTCACTGTCAGATGTCCCGTCTAATTGATCTTATATATAATACCTTCACTGTCAGATGTCCCGTCTAACTGATCTTATATATAATACTGTCACTGTCAGATGTCCCGTCTAATAGATCTTATATATAATACCGTCACTGTCAGATGTCCCGTCTAATAGATCTTATATATAATACCGTCACTGTCAGATGTCCCGTCTAATAGATCTTATATATAATACCATCACTGTCAGATGTCCCGTCTAATAGATCTTATATATAATACCGTCACTGTCAGATGTCCAGTCTAATAGATCTTATATATAATACCATCACTGTCAGATGTCCCGTCTAATTGATCTTATATATATGTTAAGGATACTTTTGAACAGAATAAAACAGAAATCAGAAGAAATCTTGTCAGAGGAACAGGCTGGCTTTAGACCAAAAAGAAGTACCTCAGAACAAATCTTCAATATTAGATTACTTATCGAAAAACATCTCCAACATCAACACGATTTATACCATAACTTCATCGATTTCACAAAAGCCTTCGATCGAGTCTGGCATGAAGGCTTATGGCAAGTAATGAGAAAATTCAATTTTGATACCAACATCATAGATATCATTGAAGCACTATACAAGGACGCAAGCAGTGCTGTTTTTGCAAGCAACGACATTGGAGAATTTTTCAAAACAACTGTAGGAGTTCGGCAGGGATGTATCCTGTCCCCAGTGCTCTTTAATATTTATCTAGAACATATTATGCAGGAGGCTCTCTACGATTATAAATCAACCATATCGATTGGAGGCCGACCTCTGTGCAACCTACGTTTTGCTGATGATATTGATCTGATAGCTGGATCAGAATCAGAACTTCAAGACCTTACCTCTAGACTGGAGAAAGTAACAAGAACGTATGGGATGGAAATTAATATAGAAAAAAGCAAGATATGGTGAATAGCCATAAGAAACATGTTCCGACCAACATTACGTTAAATGGGCAAACGTTAGAAGAAGTTAACACCTTTAAATATCTCGGGTCCACTATATGCAGTGATGGAAGATCAATTAAAGAAATCAAGACAAGACTTGAGATGGCCTCAGCTGCCATGACAAGGTTGAATGTGATCTGGAAAAGTAACATCAGTTTTCCTGTGAAGATCAAATTATACAAATCACTTGTATTATCTATTCTCTTGTATGGGTGTGAGAGCTGGACCCTCACTGCAGATACGGAGCGAAGGATTCACGCTTTCGAGCATAAATGTTATAGAAGAATTTTGCGCATTTGCTATAAAGAGCACAAAACAAATGTCTATGTTAGAGAGAAGATAAACACCTATGCAGGCCACCAAGAACCACTTTTGTCAACAGTGAAACGTCGAAAGCTTGCCTGGTTTGGGCATGTAACTCGTCATGACTCCCTTTCAAAAACGATCCTTCAGGGAACAGTCGAAGGTAAACGGAGAAGAGGAAGGCAGAGAAAATCCTGGGCTGATAACATCAAAGAATGGGCAGGACACGGTTTTTCCACACTTGTACGCATTGCTGAGGATAGAGAGCAGTGGAGGACCCTGTCTGCTGATGCTTCCACCATGGCACCCCTACGACCCATGACCGGTTACGGGCTGAGATGATGATAATACCTTCACTGTCAGATGTCCCGTCTAAATGATCTTATATATAATACCGTCACTGTCAGATGTCCCGTCTAATAGATCTTATATATAATACCATCACTGTCAGATGTCTCGTCTAACTGATCTTATATATGATACCGTCACTGTTAGATGTCCCGTCTAATAGATCTTATATATAATACCGTCAATCTCAGATGTCCCGTCTAATAGATCTTATATATAATACCGTCACTGTCAGATGTCCCGTCTAATAGATCTCCTGGAGCAGGTCGACCACTTTAAATACCTCGGAACTGTTATAGACCGAAAGGGTGGCATCAAAGAAGAGTTGGCCACTCGAAAAGCGGCAGCTGTGAGACTTTTTCAGGCCATAAATCGAGGATTCCTCAGCAAGAGAGAGGTTGGTAAGAAAACTAAGATGGCTGTATACCGTTCCACTTATGTCCCAGTCTTGACATATGGATGCGAGTCATGGGCAATGACTACAACCCATAAAAGCCAGATCCAAACCTCAGAAATGAGGTATCTGAGGAAGGTGTTTAAAGTAACAAGAAGAGACATGGTCCGCAACCAGACGATACGTCAAGTCCTAAAATCCCACCCCCTTCAGACCCAAGTAGAACAGTCCCAACTAAGATGGTTTGGCCATGTCTGCAGAATGGGAGAAGATCGGCTACCACGACAAGAATGGGAAACAAAGAGCCAGGGATCCAGACCGCCAGGACGACCCAGAGTCCGCTGGGAGGACAACATTAGACAATCTTTGAAGGCCCGAGGACTAGAATGGTACCAGGCCTGGAGGAAGACAGCCAATAGGATAGTCTGGCGCTCTCTCTTCCAAACATCTACACCTCACGGTAGAAGGGGAACGACTAAGTAAGTAAGTAAGTATAATACCATCACTGTCAGATGTCTCGTCTAACTGATCTTATATATAATACCGTCACTGTCAGATTTCCCGTCTAACTGATCTTATATATAATACCATCACTGTCAGATGTCTCGTCTAACTGTTCTTATATATAATACCGTCACTGTCAGATGTCCCGTCTAACTGATCTTATATATAATACCGTCACTGTCAGATGTCTCGTCTAATAGATCTTATATATAATACCATTACTGTCAGATGTCTCGTCTAACTGATCTTATATATAATACCGTCACTGTCAGATGTCCCGTCTAACTGATCTTATATATAATACCGTCACTGTCAGAAGTTTCGTCTAATAGATCTTATATATAATACCATCACTGTCAGATGCTCCGTCTAACTGATCTTATATATAATACCGTCACTGTCAGAAGTTTCGTCTAATAGATCTTATATATAATACCATCACTGTCAGATGCTCCGTCTAACTGATCTTATATATAATACCGTCACTGTCAGATGTTTCGTCTAATAGATCTTATATATAATACCATCACTGTCAGATGTCTCGTCTAACTGATCTTATATACAATGCCATCACTGTCGGCTTTTCCGTTTAACTGATCTTATATACTCGTATAATACCATCACTGTCAGATGTACGGTCCTACTTATGTAATAACATCACAGTCAGATTTTCAGTGAGAAGGTATGTTGTACATGCTTGTACTTGCCACTTCGATCCCTTACAAACACGTGAATTATTTTCACAACCATGTCCTCCTCTGACTCTCAACAGCCACTGGTGTATCTAGTTCATGCAACCTAGACCTCTATCCTGGCAACTTTGGATTCTCTGAACCTGAGACCGCTAACATCCGTGACCTGTTCAACAGTTTGTTCGACTCAGTCGTCGCTTACGTTTCTGTCCACTCTTATTCACAGGTGAGTCGTGGAGGGTTGGGTAACACGAGGACTAATAGAGGGTTGGTGGTAGGTAGCGAGAGATAGATAGATTGGAAGCGCAAGAAAAATAGACAGAGAAAGAGGTAAAATAAAATACAGAGCAAAGTGCAACGGCATGAATGTCGTTCTTCTCTGATTTCACTTGTGACAGAATGGTTTGTGCATGTATTTTGTGTGAGAGATCTGACTACACCTTTTGTTTTGCGTAGGACGCCAGTAACTTTGGTGTTGGAGCTACCTTGCTACAACAAGGGACAGAGACCCAACAACCCTCTTCCCGGTCGCTTACGCCAGTCGGAAGCTAAACGCAGCTGAGCGTAATTACTCCACTACGGAGAAGGAGTGTCTGTCACTCATTTGGGGTATCACGAAGTTCCAAGCCTACTTGTATGGGGTAAAATTCGTGGTACAATGTGACCACAAACCCATGACGTACCTGGCTGCGTCTAAGTCTTTAAATGGACGTCTCATGCGTTGGAGTCTTCTGCTCCAAATGTACGCTTTTTCAGGTTGAGTACATACCGGGAAAGGAAAATGTGGGAGCTGACTATCTGAGCAGACACCCAGTAGAGGGAATAAAGGATAACTCTTCGGCAGAGAGAGAGAGAGAGAGAGAGACTAGAGCACAATAACCACACAAATGTTCACGCCCAAACCTGGATATTTAATGCAGTATCTTAAGTGATGGGGTTTGTGACAGAATGTTTTGTGCATGTATTTTGTGTGATCTCTCACACCTTCAGCCACTCTGGCAGCATTCCCTCTTTTCTTCACTTTTCTCTCTCTCTCATTAAATCGCTTATTATTTGGTAATTTTTATGCCCTTTCATTTATTATTTTGCTCTATGCTGAATCTAGTATGGTGAAGTCTCTAACACTCAACTCCCCTACAGAAGTATCTACTAAGGGACTATCTTTATCTCTTACATTTTTTGCTTTATCACTCCTCAGACTTATTTACGTTCCACCAGGTGAACTGTGGTATTATCGTAACAATACCCGGTCATTATCACAGGTCAGCGGTAATACGTTTATCTCATTGAATCAGTCTGACCACCTTTGATAGGAGACGATCCTCGTTTTAAAATATGGTCTCGTACGACGATGAATGACATACCATATTTACACACACGCGATAATGAGATAATCGTTTCTCGGGACCCTCCCTGTGTGTGATTATCGCAGATAATGTGTCTGGCCAGACAATCTAGACGGAAGGCACTTAGACAGGTAATCAGTTCACATATTTGTTTGAGAGAGTGAACAAGATGTCACCGGAAATATTACGTTATATTATAAAAAGGTCACGCGTTGGAATATTAAATTTAATATTTTAAACACGTGGGGGATATTTTGGGGGATATTTTGAAGTTAAACACCCCAACCCACGTAGTGCAAAAAAGAGCTTACCGATTGGATTGAAGTGAGAGCCGGAATATACAATGAATCTCATTGGCAAGTTTTCTGGGAAGTACAATATGTGATTTGAACTGGAAACTGACAGAAAGCTTCGCAATTTAAAACAAGCAACTCCCAAAAGGTCAGAAAGAGAAGGATCGGACCTAGAATTCCATATTTATAAGTGACAGATCAAAGTATTTGGGAAACTTAAAACCTTAAAAAGTAATCCCGCCTTTATAAGTACAGAGACTTTAAACTTAAGGGGCCAAGACTTTAAATACAGAGTCTGGACGCCTAAAGGAATGGGATCACCCGTCAAAGAGGAATTATTACAGTTTCCTAGGCCAAGTGTATCGCAGAAGACCCGTTATAAGAAGGAATTACTATACTTTCCCAGACCAAGTGATTCGAGAGCATATGCACCGACACTGCTCGTGTCCATCCGAAACCTGTGCGAGGAGATTGTGTATAACCCAGAATCTTGGGGTAAGTTGTTGTAGCGAGATTTGATAACACTTGCTTGGTTGTAGCGCGACACACGTCCACAGCGCACACACACACACACACCAGCGCAAGGACAGCGCGGCGGTCTTTCTTTGAAGTTTGAGGACGGGAAATGTGAATTACGGTTAAAGCCAGACAATATTACTGAAGAATGAGGAAATAGCTATATAGGAATGTATAGTGGACTTTTAAAATTTGCATTTACTGGACATTAAATTATTAACTACAAGAGAACGCCTGGTTGGAATACAATTAAATAAAAATAATTCA
This sequence comes from Oreohelix idahoensis, assembly GCA_024509875.1. Lineage (NCBI taxonomy): Eukaryota > Metazoa > Mollusca > Gastropoda > Stylommatophora > Oreohelicidae > Oreohelix > Oreohelix idahoensis. The sequence continues at coordinate 70,340 of JAMPIV010002945.1, forward strand.
ACAAAAGAGATAGACTAGGAATTATATCCAAAAGGATATTATTCAAATATAAATAGTTTTAAAAATAATTAATATTTTTCACCATCACATCTGCTAAAAGTTAGCTAATAATCTTTAAACATTTATTATAACTACATGCCTCAACGGATTTAAATATAAATTGGATAGAATGGAAGCCTCATATGGGGAAAAGAAAATGATACATAAGAAGGAAGGAAGGATATAAGTGTGTAGTGAACAGAAGAAAAAAACAAGTACAGGAAAAGCACAGATCGCCTCAAATCGCCTCAAACCGAGAGATTAAACGAAAATCTTTTGGGATTTTTAGAGGTGCTTTCTCGTACGGGCGAGAGACTGAAATATAAGGACAGAGCGGCGCATTGGAAATCACACACACCAAATCCAGAAGCCAGAGTGAGAAACTGGAAGACAGTATCTGCAAGAAAAGTTATTTTTTCACGCTGCATGCAGGGCAGGTTAACTTTAAAGAAAAACAATCTCACCGTGAGCTTATAAATCCTAAGAGGGTATGTAAGTTTATTAAAGATATATGTATTACTAATATCATTTTATTTCAGATTTTATTTCCGATTGATTGTATCAGATATAATAAAAAGGGAATGACGCTAACCAGAGATAACCTTCACCGGCATTGTCAGGAAGCATAACCATTAATTGGTTAGCCAAATATATCATGGCGAGTTCTTGCCTGGAAGCTTACGACATACCAGCAAGTACATAAGTGACTTGACATCCATAAGTGGAAGGCAAAGGTTATATCGTACCCATGTATCATAACATGTGATTTATTCATGTATTTTGTTAATTCTGCACAGTATACATTATCTTATCATGCTATCTCTGTAACATACTACCATTATTCATTCATTTATATACAAACACTGAAGACATGGTCGCATCATGAACAGCAGTGGGTGGTGAGATTGTTTGAACAACATGGCCCCTATTACTTCTTGTTCCAGGTTTTTATGATCTGTTTTTATGATCATTGCTGATCAAGATTATTATCATTCCTGACCGAATTTACCCAAAACACTTGAAGACCGTTGATCCTGCGAACTGAAGCCTAGAGGTCAATCAATCTTCAACACCTTAGTCCCCCGTAGTTATAGGGCGGGCTGAAGGAAAGTCTTCCGGATTCAAGTGTGTCTCAGGAACCTCGAACTAAGATCAGATGAGTTTTATGTGTATCCATCCAACAAATCCTGTGAGCAGTTTCTAAAACGACTGTTTAATGATGACAACTAGATAGCAATAGATAATGTGACAAACTTGTTTTATAAGTTCAGTGGAAGATAAATCCAAGACTTTTTAGCTTGTTTATTTGATTTGTAACTGTAAATAATCATACATTTTACCATCTTACAACAACCATTTCTCATTACAAGAATATATAGATGTACATAATAAATTGGATAATTGTACTCATTTGACTTGTTAAATTTTTAACTGTTAAATTTTGAGTTACCTTTTCAAATTTAATTATATTATCACATAGGGTTACGATAGCGAAAGTAGCAACTTATACTTCTGAAGCCTAAATCTATTGTCCAGCTCAGAGTATTCACAGCTGTAACTCACTTGTGATACCAGTGTACTTCTCAGGCACTGGAACTTCATACTTTCTGGAGAGAGATTCTACTTCTGCTCTACCACTATTATCATAATAGAAAAACCTATCGCTACAGTTGTGAATATTTATTTTACAAATGTGAAATAACATGTTTTCTTGCTAAGTGGTTATGTAGGAGGCTGGCAACCTCAACATACGAAAATTGTATATTCATAAACCACTACAGGAAGCGCTGGGGATTGTTTCTGGCTCTTCGTGCGAAAAACCCGACAGCAGAGGTGACCCCAGACTCCGACTGGAGCAGTGATGAGTGATGATTACATCACATGTGCATCAAGTGTATTATTTCATTTTGTGAGATATAAGTAGCTTGTTATTGTTAGTTCAGGCACAAATCATTATTCGCGCTGTCCAAACACATTTTCGCAGTTAATACTCAAAGGAATATTGGTGAATTTTAATCATCTTTCTTGAGATACGTTGTTTACTCAAGAATTTAATTTTTCTAATAGATTAACATTGGTGGGTGGTCAGCGAGAGGATGCGCCTGTTAAGCTTCTAACTCAGTGTACTTAGCAGAGGCAATTGTCTTTCTATTTTTTCTAAAAGTACGTGGTTACAAGTTATCAGACAGTTCGAAGTACTGAGAATACTACGCCACTCGTGTGAGAGAAGTACACTCATCACCAAGAAGTGCCGAAAACCACAGGACTCACTAAGAGTTAAGTTTTCTTGTACAAAAGGCGAAAGCAGCGGACTTTGATAAATCCTCACCTTCGTCTCAGTGACGAAAAGGTATATTTACAGCAAAATTTCACCAATATTTCCATATTTATTTTAACTGTTAAAGACTAATTCATTATTAAAATTGTTACATGTTGTTTTAAAACTAAACAATCATAGTCGCTTCACTTTTTATATGTATGAAAACAAACGTATGAACCAGAATATTTAAGATATATATTTATACATAGACATATATTTACCTCTAAACAGAGCTATACCATTATAAGAGGAATTCTGCGAGCTGGAGGCTTGAACGGGCTAAAAACCATTGCTGAAATTCTTCACAAAAGGCGACGGACAGATATAAGTTAACCATTGCTCAGCGCTATGCCGCATGGTTCTTGACTTCTGAATTATCTTGTGAATGGATAGAAGCGTCATAACACTTCTATCTACATCTCTGCCAAGAATAATCTTGTGCGAAGGTAAACACCTTTGGCGACCAAGTTTAGATACTCTTGAGTTTTAGCCACTGTTGGACCACTACTGCAAAGCAGGGGAGGCAATCCGTGACAATTAGGGCTCGTCCGGGATTTACTCGGACATGACTTTGTGAAAAGACAATTGGGAGCAAGTCTGGGAATAAAGAAACCCGATGATTAATTTCCCTAGAATACTGACAGAAATTTTAGATTAATGAAAGAGTATTGTTAGTTTTTAGCTTATATAGATCTGCTCATACTTCTTGCAATAAATAAATACATAAATAAGGTGAAATATTTTAATAGTAAATTAAATAATTGAAAAAATCAAAAACGTCTCTAAAATAATTGGAAGAGGAAAATACTGTCCATTGCTGAAGCCTAATTCGTGTTGTTGGTGTTGTGTATTTTATAATTTTAGTAAGCTAGTATTTTGAACTTAGAGCGGCTAATTTTATGTTTTTTAGTAGCAATTGCCTTTTTCGTGTGGGCTGTAAACAATCTCCTTGCACAACATGGCCGAATCACACAATTTCTATATTTTTTATTTAAATATTGCTACAGAGATGGGCTTATCAGGCAAAGATTGATCAGACTTTGTTTCCACTTTGGTGAAAGAGGCCAAAGCCGGGATGTTAGAGTCTGAAGGGGGCCAGAGGTTGGAAGTGATCACTACCTGCTTACAATCAAAAGAACAACTGAAAGAGTTGCTCAGCCTAGAAACTGCCCAACATCACACAAGAAACCAAGTAAACAAACGGGAGAAACGAGCATTAAGACTTACAAGCTGAGAAAGCCAGAAATTAAGACCAGATATAAGGGGCTTATTGCTACAGCGGTGAGAAACACAGAAGAACAACCTGATGACTTGGAAACCCTCTGGTTTAAATTCAAGGACATCATAAAGACAGCTGCTGCAGAAGCATGTGGTGAAGTTCGACTTGGGAACAAGAGAAAGAGGACACCTTGGTGGACAGAGGAAGTCAAAGAGAAAATAAGAGATAAGAAAATGGCATGGAAACAATACTTAGGAGCTAAAAACACAGCAGGACAAATAGAGAAATATAGAGAATATGTGATACTCAGAACAGAAGCAAAGAACAATGTGCTAGCAGCAAAACAGAAGTCCTGGGAAGAATTTGGACAAATGCTAGAAAAAGATGCGCAAGAAAACCAGAAATTGTTCTATAAGACCCTAAAGAACACGAGGAAGGAAAAACAATGCCCTCTCAAATTTAAAAAGGACAAGCAAGGCAAATTGCTTACTGCCCCGAAGGAAGTAATGGAAAGATGGAAAGAATATTTCTCAGAACTCCTTGATGGTGAGCATGGTGAAGCATCAGAAATGATAACTACTAGCACAGAAAAGGAAAGCAATAGTGATGAAGATGACATAAAGATGGAAAAACTGAAGGCAGCACTGGAGAAAATCAAGATGGGCAAAGCAGCAGGGCATGATAGTATAACACCAGAAATGGTTAAGCACATGGGAGCATCAGGTGACTATTACTATTAAGGGTCCTACAGGCAGCGTGGTGCAACAAGACCATACCAAAGGATTGGGAGATTGCCATCATAACACCAATTTTCAGAAAAGGTGACAATCGCCAATGTGGACACCACAGAGGCATATCCCTTCTCATTGTCCCTGGTAAAATCTACTCTAGAATCCTAGAACAGAGACTCCGACGCCTAGCGGAGCCACAATTGGATGAGATCCAGTGCGGATTCCGAGCAAACCGAATTACTCAATACCTAATCTTCACATTCAAACAGCTAAGTGAAAAGGCCCTTGAGTATAAGAGTGAGATCCATCTTTGTTTCATAGATCTGGAAAATGCGTCTGACAGGGTCCCCTGGAGCAAACTTTGGGACTGTTTGGCAAGGAAGAACATTCCAGCACCTCTGATTCATGCTATACAGAGCTTCTACAAGTCTTGCAGAAATTATGTGAGCACAGCAAACTATAAGTCAGAAGAGTTCAGGACCACCACTGGTGTAAGACAAGGTGATATCATGTCCCCTTGTCTTTTCATACTCCTCATGGACGATGTTATCAAGGCATGTAAGGAGAGAACACGAAAGTATTCAGTGGGGTACTGGAAGATGAGACAGGTATGTATTTCAGAGCTGGAATTTGCTGATGATGTTGCCCTGATTGCTAAATCAGAGGCACATCTCCAATCCAACCTGCAAGTCTGGAAGGAAGAGCTGGAGAAGAGAGGGATAGTCTTAAGCAGCTGTAAAACAAAATCCATGGTGATATCACGAGAAGAAAGAAGACATCAGATTAAGCTGGGAAAACAGGTCCTGGAGCAGGTCGACCACTTTAAATACCTCGGAGCTATTATAGACCGAAAGGGAGGCATCAAAGAAGAGTTGGCCACTCGAAAAGCAGCAACTGGGAGACTTTTTCAGGCCATAAATCGAGGATTCTTCAGCAAAAGAGAGGTTGGTAAGAAAAGGAAGATGGCTGTATACCGCTCCACCTATGTCCCAGTCTTGACAAATGGATACGAGTCATGGGCAATGACTACAACCCACAAAAGCCAGATCCAAACCTCAGAAATGAGGTATCTGAGGAAGGTGGTTGAAGTAACAGGAAGAGACATGGTCCGCAACCAGACGATACGTCAAGGCCTAAGTTCCCACCCCCTGCAGACCCAAGTAGAACAGTGCCAACTAAGATGGTTTGGCCATGTCTGCAGAATGGGAGAAGATCGGCTACCACGACAAGCATGGGAAACAAAGAGCCAGCGATCCAGACCCCCAGGACGACCCAGAGTCCGCTGGGAGGACAACATTAGACAATCTTTGAAGGACCAAGGACTAGAATTGAACCAGGCCAGGAGGAAGACAGCCGATAGGATAGTCTGGCGCTCTCTCTTCCAAACCTCTACACCTCACGGTAGAAGGGGAACAACTAAGTAAGTAAGTAGTATTTTGAACGTAGAGCGGCTAATTTTATGTTGTTTAGTTGCAATTGCCTTTTTCGTGTGGGCTGTAAACAAAAATCCTTGCACAGCATGGCCGAATCACACAATTTCTATACTTTTTATTTAAATGGTGCTAAAGAGATGGGCTTATCAGGCAAAGATTTATCAGACTTTGTTGCCACTTCGGTGAAAGAGGTCAAAGCAGAACAGGAAGCCGAGAAAGCCATGGTCCGAGAAGAGAGAAGATTAGAAAGGGAAGAGAAGGAGAAGCGATGGGAACACTAAAATGAAGTGAAGGAAAAGCAAAGAGCTTTTGAAAAGGAACAGGCCGAAACAGCAGAAAACAAGGAACAGACCGAAAGGCCACTCGGCAAGGAAATGGAACAGTCCGAAAGAGCAGAAAAGAAGGAACAGGCCGAAAGGGCACTCGCTAATGAAAAGGAACAGGCTGAAAGAGCAGAAAGGAAGGAACAGGCCGACAGAGCTCACACACTCAGACTTAAAGAACTAGAGTTTGAACAAAGAAGAATCGAATCTAGCTGTAGTACTTGTCACGGAGTGTTTTGAGGGTATTTTGTACGTATGAATGTTCTCATGCTCCAGCGGGAGTTTATTAGTCATTTGAGTTGTTGTGAGTTGGGAATGCTTGCCTTGTAATATTTTAGTTACAAGCAATGTTGTGAGCAGAGGTTAAGACAAGCTGTTAGCTATAGTTATGCGTGAATGAAGCTCAGTGGAGTGTGGAAGGTTTTCACGTGTTTGGTGAATACGAATGAAAGGGGTCAGTCAGAGAGAGATGTGTGTTGAGTCAGTAGTGTGTTGGGTCAGTAGAGAGTTGAGTCAGTAGAGAGTAGACAGGAGACAGCGAAGAGCGTAGAGAAGAGAAGGGTGGATGTCTATAGTAGTGCGCGAGTAGAGGGCCAGAGTTGTGCAGTGGATTTATGAAGTAGCCTATTTTGTGGCTGTAGTTATTCCGAGGATCAGAGTGATAGTAGAATACTCGGGATTTGTTATGTCTCCAATATTTGTAATGGCCCTGCGCCCATTGTGACTTATTTGTGATATTATATATTCACGGAGATTGATATGGTTGTTGGAGTTGGTGTATTACTCCTTAGACAGTGAGCTAGACGAGCGGTGTATGAGTGTTGTCTGATCTTCTACATCCACCCACATACACCCTACTCGTCACATCTGGGGGCCGTCTATTTGGATGTACCAGTGAACCCAAAGTTGTACAGCACTGAAGTGATCAAAAGTCATTCAGTCAGTAGCCTATAGTTTATTTTTCAACGCAACCAATTTTGACAGGATTACGGTAACTATACACCGCACCGTATTCGTGCACTGGTGGAATATAGGTCAGCTCGCTGTGTAACGCAGTGACATCATCGTCGTCTGAATGATCGTTGAAAAGTGTGCTGTAGAAGCTGTTTGTTGTGACTAGAAGAACTTATATGGTGCGTAAACGAAGCGGCCGTGTATCCAGAAGAATCTGTTGTGACCAGAAGACGAAGATCTGTGGAAATCTGTGGAGCTATCGGAGTAAACCTTGTTGCAGTGTTCTACTCGACACAGTGTGAAGTGGAAAACACGAGCTTGGTTTTTCACTGTGTGTGTAGCCAGTGGTGCGAAGAGTTTCGAGCTGTGTGTACTGTTTTGTGCGGTGTGTCGTCTTCATACTTTCATCGCCTTGGGACTTGCTGAGGACATTATAAACAGATCTACACGCTTGGAATTTAAGTATTATGTAATTGTTCTGTGAATATTTAGATGTTGCTCCTTTGTTACTCTTGGGAGATGATTACTATGAAGCCTAGGTGTACAGTCTAGGTATTAATAAGGTATCTGATAAATAAGGTACTTATGTAACATTCTTTCGTGCTCTAGTATGCTAATGTTCTAGTGGTGTGCTGAACTAAGTTTCTAGTTAAAAAGGTAATTTTTGTTTTATATAGTGCTGACAGTGTATTTCTTAAGAAATCAGTAGTTCTTCTCGTATACTGAGTACTTCTGTTTTCACATGTAGCTTCTTCTCTTTAGTTCTGCTACTTTCTTCTGTCAGTAGTATCACTTATTTTCTACTTCACCTTCAGTGTTGCTGTTCTACTGTCGTTAGTTTTCACTCTTTCTTTATATGACTTTATATGTGATGTAGGTTTAGGTTAGATTGCAGTTAGAACTAATTGTATATCTGCTCTACCTATAGCTGTGCCATTCCTGTCTGCCTTACACATTGCTTATATCTACTTTACCTATAACTGTGCTAATCCTATCTGTCTTCCTTCTTCTAGTTCTTCTGTTCCATTTTTATTTGGTGTTCTAATAGCTTGAATTATATACTAAGTGTGTATTAACATTTTCCTCACAGGAACTGTTGTAGTGTTTGCGCTTCTCAAAGTTACTGCTGCAGAGGTGACTTGGAGACAACAGATCAGATCAGTTGATTGCCATAGCCTTCATTCCAGTACACCAGAAAAAGCTACGTAACCTTAGTTTGTTTTGGTTCATCATTCTAAGGCCTTAGTTCATTTATTTGTCCAAGTTGCTCTATAGGCTTCCCTTTGTATTCATTGTTTCAGTGTTGTTATTGGGCGTGACGATTATGATATTTATTTGTGTTTTGATTTCATCTGTAGAATTTTGCGCTATGGGCAGGATCAGTTGTATTGCCCTTCACGAATAAAGTGTGCATTTTTGCATTAGTTGTTTACGTGCAGTTTGTTGTTGGTTGTGTGTTATATTCCCTCTTTGGCGTTCTGTGTATATGGTGTATTCTTCAGTCATTTTCTTCTTACACTATCCTGTAAATACGTTAATTTTTTCAATCTCCTGTTTTCGTGCGTTATAGAGGTCTGGTACTGTATATTTCAATATTACTTCTGTCACACATTTCCTTTTTCTTGTTACCGACCTACTAGGTTGTTGTTTGTTAAATTAGGGTGTAGTACTTATCATCATCATTTGTGTCGTTGTTTGTTTTGTAGGGCTAATACTTTTTTTGGTAGACATTGAGTACAGTGAGTAAGGTGTCATCTTAGTGGTTATTTAAGATATTATTTTGGAATTGGAACTATTTTTTAAGAGTATTTGAGGTGCAAATAAGTCAGATATATTTATAATCATGTCAACACTTATGGATTTTGTCCTCGTCGATGAGAGGATAAGAAAATCTGGAGAAGATCTCTTAGCATTTGCACAGTCGCAATTTAAAGATGCGCAGGAAAGTCAAGAACGACATGGGGAGCGAGAGAGAAAGAAAGCAGAGTCAGAGGAAGAGACTAAGAGATTAGAGATAGAAGCACAGAAAGAGATAGAAGCACAGACAGATATGAAAGAGATAGAAGCACAGAAAGATATGAAAGAGATAGAAGCACAGAAAGATATGAAAGAGATAGAAGCACAGAAAGAAATGAAAAAGATAGAAGCGGACAAAGAGGTATCCTTGAGAAGACTCGAGTTAGAGAAGTCGGGTGCAGACCCGTCATCAAAAAAAGATTACGGGAGTATGTACAAGTTGAAACTCCCAATTTTCAACGAATCCATAGATTTTATGGACTGTTTTTTGGAGAGGTTTCAAATGAAGGCAACTGCCTTAAAGATTAATAAAGAACTGTGGGGATCACTGTTGACAGATTATTTAACAGGGTCAGCATTAAAAACAGTTTTTCAATTAACTGTGGAAGATAGATTAAATTATGACATAGTGAAGGAAACTTTGTTACGCAAGTACAGGTTAAATGAGCAGGGTTATCGGTTAAAGTTCCACAGTGCGATGCCAAGTAGTGAGCAAGATTTTGCGGAGTTTATCGCAGATATTAAGATGTTATTGAACAGGTGGATTGACCTATCGGGCATTGCTAAAGATTTTGATGGCCTATGTGATTTGATCTTACGTGATAAGGTAATGTCTTCATGTAGCCCCGATTTGTTGGCTTTTTTTCAGGAGAGAAAACCGGAAAATATTTCGGCAATGTCACAGTTAGGGCAGCAATACGCAACAGCACATCCAGGCAGACCGATTCATAAATCGGCGGTGCCAGAAACATTTACGACATGTGCGGCCAAGCGTAGTTTTGAAACACGGCCATATCGGAGACAAAATTCTCGTAGTGGGGAGAGACCTTATGATAGGAAGGCAGTAAGTAAGAGGTGGACAGAAACAGACTTCCGTACATCCCCCAGGAAACAGCAGAATATGACAGAGTTAGGTAGTAGAAGACCTTCTGGTTGTTTTAAATGTGGGTCACCATGCCATGGAGCGAAGTTTTGTGACAAGCCTGAACCTCAGTCTGTGGCCGAGCCTCAGACTAGTACTAAGGGTAGTCCACTGAAGAGCCAGCGTGAGGAGTACAGATGCTTTGTATGTAATGGTATTGGCCACCTTCAATTTGATTGTCCTAATAGGAAGTTTGAACGCGCAAATTCGGTGGTAGTCTTAGATACATTCAACAGCGAGAGTTGTGAAGGGTGCAGACCACTTTTTCATAAAGATGAGACACCAATTCTGATTTGTGGCCACCCACTTCCGTGTTTATCGGCAATTCATACAGACAGTAATCTAGTCTTACATCCAGGGTATATAGGTCACAAGGTCGTATCGGTGTTAAGAGATACAGGTTGTACAACAGTTGGCGTGCGTAGATCATGTATAGATGAGTCTTGTTTGTTGGGTCAAACTGCTCGATGTATTACTTTTGGGGGTAGAGTTGAAGTCTATCCTCTAGCATGGATAAATATTGATACGCCATTCTTGTGTGGCAAAGTGAAAGCTTTTGTTCTTGAAGATCCGGTCGCCGACCTGACAATTGGAAATGTCCGTGGTATCAAAGAGTGTACTGATGAGGATGTCAAACTATGGAAGCACAAACATAGAGATGGTACTTATGGAGGAACTACAAGATTGCAGGGAAAAGCTGATGACATTTTACTGCAGCGTCAACCTAGGGTAATTCCTGTGGATAGCATGTCATCTGGTAATGTCCTGGTTGCTGATACTTCAGTATTAAATTTAATTTCACCACAACAAGAGGTTGTATCGTTTCCAAAACAGTTTGGTCAACCAGAAACTAACATTGGGAGGCATATTAAATCAGCAAAGGAATGGGGTGAACGTAAGATGAATATTCCGGAAAGTGCAGTAAATGAAACGAAGGTGAACTTTACTTTGCCAAAAGAAGGTGAATGTTTTGGATCTGTCAAATATCCTGAGACAGACCGGATGAAAGAAGAGCGCCGAAAGCTGATTGAGAAGTATCGCAGACTGGGTCGTGGTGCTCGTATGCCACACGAGAAACAGTACAGAAGAGAAACACTTTAGAAGAAGCTTCACGAGTAGTAATCGTTACTATGGTAGTTTTCACAGTGAACGTCGTATTCGATTTAGAAACAGAGGACAAGGAAGAAGCAGGGGATATAGTTTCTACAGACCAAACGATAGTGAACGAAGAGCTGGAGAATTATACAAATATAGTTTCAGAGGAGATTGCCGCTGGTAAGGCAGAAGAGAGAGCTACCCTCTGTACAGTAGAGCACGTTGTAGATGGAGTTATGGTATAGATAGCTGGTGTTGTAGCTGTGGTAGTAGCCGTGGATATCGTCAGCCTAAATGGAGCAACTACCCTGAAGAGTATGACCAAGGCTGAGAGGAATATGATGCCGGAAGGGGCCTCTGATAGTATAATACTGAAATTACAGAGTCCGAAAACTAACATCACTAACTCAGAAAAGAAGGCCTAATAGAGTGATCTGTACAAGTAAGTGTCAAGGTGACAGATACAATTTGAGAATATTTTTGAAAGTAGTCAACTTTTGTTGCTTTCTGATTTAGACAAAATTTTCTTTCTCAGGGCAGATGCTTCGGCATTGGTCATATGCGGTTGCAACTAGTTTTCTGCTGTCTGCCAAATTACCAAGCAGCTGGCTGACCAGGTGTACATAAACCCTACAACAGTTTGATGTTACTAGTAGGACAAGATACCAGACGAGCGGATTTTGATTTTGATTGAGCATACTTGCATGAAGTTTTGTTTGTGTATTTCGATGACTTTACATGAATTTGGAAGATTGTGCTGTGAAGGTGGATTTGTTTAATGTTAGAAATATTGATGTGATTGTCGTGAGAATAATTGTTATGCAATTATTGGGAGGTTCGATATGGTGAATAGAAGCATTGTTTACTTTCATTATGTATTTTGGGTTTGAGGATGTATAGGACTCCCATCTCTGTCTCCTCGGTGAAAAACCCGGTTTTTCACGTGGGGAAAGGGGTGGATGTCACGGAGTGTTTTGAGGTTATTTTGCATGTATGAATGTTCCCACCTAAGAAAAATGCACTGAGTCTTTTGGCCGAATACCATCACTAACCAAGATCTTCTTACTCGTAGCAAGCAAGAAGACCTGCACACCATCATAGCTGGCAGACGCTGGAGCTGGGTTGGCCATGTCCTCAGAAGAGACCCCGATGCCATCACAAGAACAGCTATGCTTTGGACCCCTGAAGGAAAACGAAAGAGAAGCCGACCAAAAACAACCTGTCGGAGGACTGTGGAGGCTGAGATGCAAAGAATGAACCAGAGTTGGGGCACTGTACGAAGGATGCCCGCCGACCGAGCAAAGTGGAATCAATTTGTTGTTGCCCTACAAGACCCCACTAGGCGTGATGGCCACTGACTGCTTTGACGGTCGGCGGCTAAGGATCAAAGAAGAAGAATGTTCCCATGCTCCAGTGGGAGTTTATTAGTCATTTGAGTTGTTGTGAGTTGGGAATGCTAGCCTTGTAATATTTTAGTTACAAGCAATGTTGTGAGCAGAGGTTAAGAGAAGCTGTTAGCTATAGTTATGCGTGAATGAAGCTCAGTGGAGTGTGGAAGGTTTTCACGTGTTTGGTGAATACGAATGAAAGGGGTCAGATAGAGATGTGTGTTGAGTCAGTTGTGTGTTGGGTCAGTAGAGAGTTGAGTCAGTAGAGAGTAGACAAGAGACAGGAGACAGCAAAGAGCGTAGAGACGAGAAGGGTGGATGCCTATAGTAGTGCGCGAGTAGAGGGCCAGAGTGGTGCAGTGGATTTATGAAGTATCCTATCTTGTGTCTGTAGATATTCCGAGAATCAGAGTGATTGTGGAATACTCGGGATTTGTTATGTCTCCAATATTTGTAATGGCCCTGCGCCCATTGTGACTTATTTGTGATATTATATATTCACAGAGATTGATATGGGTGTTGGAGTTGTTGTATTACTCCTTAGACAGTGAGCTAGACGAGCGGTGTATGAGTGTTGTCTGATCTTCTATATCCACCAACATACACCCTACTCGTCACAGCACTAATAGGTCGGGGAGTTCTCAATGTAGTGATACGGGAAATTTTTCTCACGTGATTGTTCCGAGCGTTGCCTCTTTTCAGTTAGATGTCTACTCTGAGGCTTCAGAGAAAATAGACATTTATCGTGCTGGGTTTGAGTCCTTAGCTGCCACCTATAGATTAGATAGGGAGAGATACAACATGAAGCTATCTCAGAGTCTGCGAGAACCTGATTGCGATGTCTTCCTCAAAATGGCACCGGAAGACAACAACAATTATGATTTATTGAAGAAAGCCCTGCTTCAACGTTTTCAGTTGAACGCACAAATATTTCAAGGCTAATTCCGGGAAGCCAAGAGACAAAATGACTAATCTTATAAGCAGTTTGCTACACGTCTGGCTATGTACTTGGAGAAATGGGGATCACTTAGCGCCTTCGACGAATCGTACGAGGGATTACAAGAAATAATTATCGTGGAGCAGTTTAAGGATTCGCTCACCCCAGACATGAGACGGTTCCTTGCGGAGCATGGGGCCGAAGCTCTTGATCAGGTGGTATTGTTTGTTGATTGGTACCAGAGCTCCCAGTCTGAAGCAAACCCATCTAAAAGGCGCCTACACAAAAATCATCCCAAACAAAAGGAACGCCCCTTCACTGATTCCAAGGGCACGTATTCTAACAAGCCAACACAATTCACACACCCAAGAACATGGCAAACAAAAACCCACGGGTTCTCAGGGTAGTTAGCCCCAAGAACCCAGCAAGAAATATTGCAAATTTTGCAACACGAATAACCATAACTCTGTCAACAAAAGGCACCCTCTTATCATGCAGCTTGCATCTTGACAGGAACGGAGGAAAAGGCTAGGGCCCTAAAGTCAGAAGAGGACTCTCCATGCCCCTCAGTTACTGAAGTAGTCCTCGTGAATAGGGCCCCGTGACTTGATTATATGATTCGGGGCTGGACTATGAATCTGTAGTTTCGGAGGCTTCGTGAGGCCCGATCAGATTACTGAAGAAACTGTAGAGATAAGATGTGCGGATCGAAGCGCCGCGCTCCTTAATCTGCGAGTTGCGATGATTGATATCCAATCACGATATGTAGAAGGCATAATAAAGGTGGCCATCCTTGAGGACCCCATCTATGACATAATCCTTGGATGTAAATACGTCTATTTGGTAAACCCTTGCCAACCCCTAGTTCTGGCCGCTGTGCAGACTAGGGCGCAAGTGAAGCAAGCAGAACAGTCAGATCAGGTGTCTAATTCTGTCCCGGGGATGCTTAAGAAAGCTCAGGCAAAAGACCCTACATTGACTGCATGCTTCAAGAAACTCCCTACTGGCCACCGTCCTCCTCGGCCCGGTTACTTCTACACGAAAGAAGGGTTTTTGTACCGGAAAACGAGTAAATGGGGACAAGAGCATTCTCAGATTGTAGGGCCGTCTTCATATAGAACTCAGGTTCTAGACATGGGGCATTTGGCCTCATTTGGTGGCCATATAGGGCAGTGGTTACCATGCAACGCATCGGGGGCCATTATTTCTGGCCGGGAGTGAACGCTAACATCCAGCGTTATGTTAAGTCATGTGCCCAGTGCCAAAAGGTGGCGCCCAAGCATTGGACGGCTCCCACCACGCTAGGAGATATGCCCATTACAGGCACTCCCTTTAAAATAGTCGCTGTAGATTTGGTGCAACCGTTCGAAAAAACTAGGAGGAGAAACAAGTATATCTTGACTCTGGTAGAAACATGCACCATGTGGGGAGAAGTTGTCGCTGTCTCCTCCATCGATTTTGTGCATATCGCAGAGGCCTTGCTTTAGATCTTTACGAGATTGGGTTTCCCTCAGGAAATTCTGACTGATAACGGGTCCCAATTTAGGGGGAAATTGGTGGAGAAGGTGTTTTGAGTCTTCTGCACGAAGCATATACACACCAGTGCTTATTGGCCCCAAGGGAACGAGCAAGTAGAGCGGTTCAACGGCACACTCATCATTATAGTACGCTAATTGGCACAAGAGTAAAGAGGACTGGGATTTGTTCTTGTCGGCAGCCCTGTTTGCCTACAGAGAGGTGCTCCACCAATCTACGGGCGTGCCTCCTGCTACGCTACTGTTTAGGCGGCCCATTTAAGGACCACTTGAGACTCTGATGAGAACGTGGACTGATGCCAAGGCAGATAAAACCGTCACCACGGCCTCTCAGTATGTCACAGAATTCAAGGAAAGTTTGAAACTCGGCTGGGAGACAGCCGCCGTAAACGTGCGTGAAGCACGTAAAAAACATGCCCGCCTTTTCAATAAGAAGGCGATAGACAGAGTATTAAGTGTCGGAGATAAAGTGCTGCTGCTTCTGCCCAGCAGCACCAACAAACTCCACATAGATTGCAAGGACCGTTCAGTGTCGTGGATAAAATTTCCCGGACCAACTATAAAATAACCGTCCGAGGAAAGGAGAAAATTTATCACATAAACCTCCTTAAACAGTACATCGAACGACCTGTAGCGGAACCTGTAAAGTTGATGACTCTAGCTCTCGCGTCGGAAGTGGACTTTGAAACTCACACCGAAGTGGAGTACCCACTCCGACCCCAAGAAACTTATGAGGACGTGAAAACGGGCCCACATCTATCAGAGATAGAAAATAACCAGGCGATAGGGATCCGCGCTAGCGTATTGGTTGCCACACTGCGCTGGCGACCGGGTGACCCAGGATCAAACCCGGGCGAGGGCATTTGAAGATTTTTCGTCGACCGGGATTTAGACTGGATTAACTCGAGACCTGGCGAGTACATTTGAAGACGTGTCGTCGACCAGGGACTGGCGGCTCCTGAGCCGACCCAGCTCTAATGGGTACCTACGAAATTGGCGAGTATCTGCCTGAATGGCGAGGGATACCTATCTCTGTGCAAGAAATAAGGGATACTCACGTAAAATCAGTCTCAGGTTAGACATAATAACCTGAGATTTCGCCTCGAGTATTAGCGGGAGTACGAAAAAAAAAAAAAAAACCATGCGATGCAACTTTTAAGGGATTTTAGAGGAATGCACACCGACCAGCCTGGGCTCATCCATTTAGTCGAATTTGACATGAAGGTATTAGACCCGACGCCGGTCAGAGTAAAACCATATCCTCTTCACTACGCTAAAGCCACCGCTTTGAGGGAAGAAATCGAGCATTTTCTCGAAGCGGGCATCATCGTTAAATCGGACTCTCCCTACAGCTCTAGTGTGGTACTCCTCAGGTAGCCACCTGGAGAGCACAGGCTCTGTATTGATTACCGGAGACTAAACGCAGCAACGGAATACCAGGCACAGCCTTTGCCAGACCAGAACCTATTAGTTGCTAAGCTCATTACTTCACTAAGATAGATTTGAGCAAAGGTTACTTTCAAATTCCTGTTAACAAAAATAGATTCGACATTTGCTCGATTTAGCACAATGGAAGGACATTACGTGTTTAATGTACTCCCGTTTGGCTTGAGTAATGCACCACGAGGGTTTACGCGTATGATGAGAGAGTTATTAGCCCCTTTGCAACACACTGACGTCCATAATTTCATGGACGATATCTTGATAGCGACAGAAACGTTCGAAGAGTATGTGAACGCTCTACGACTTCTGTTACAACGACTGAAGGACACGGGATTAACAGCAAGGCAATGTAAGTGTCAGATTGGATTCAAACACTTGGAATTTTTAGGGCATACCATATCGCACGGGTGTATGTTCCCAATTGAAAAGAAAGTGGAAAAGTTGCGTAATGCGCCCAGGTCCGTTACTAAGAAAGACATGAAGTAGTTCGTAGCGCTATGCGGGTTTTATCAGAGGTATATGAAAAACGTCAATGCCCTTAGCCCCCCCTCCACCCCTCGCGGACTTGACGAAGAAGGGATATACCGACAGGGTGGTCTGGACTGCGGAGTGTGAGGAGGCCTTCACGGTGTTGAAAAGACATCTCACATGCACACCCACCCTACAATATCCCGATCTGACTACACCCTTTTGTTTTGCGTACGGACGCCAGTAACATTGGGGTTGGAGCTACCTTGCTAAAACAAGGGACAGAGACCTAACGACCCTTTTCACGGTCGCGTACGCCAGTCGGAAGCTAAACGCAGCTGAGTGTAATTACTCCACTACGGAGAAGGAGTATCTGTCACTCATTTGGGGTATCACGAAGTTCCAAGCCTACTTGTATGGGGTAAAATTCGTGATACAATGGGACCACCAACCCCTCACGTTCCTGGCTGCGTCTAAGTCTTTAAATGGACGTCTCATGCGTTGGAGTCTTCTGCTCCAAATGTACGCTTTTTCAGGTTGAGTACATACCGGGAAAGGAAAATGTGGGAGCTGACTATCTGAGCAGACACCCAGTAGAGGGAATAAAGGATAACTCTTCGCCAAAGAGAGAGAGAGAGAGACTAGTGCACAATAACCACGCAAAAGTTCACGCCCAAACCTGTATTTTTAATGCAATATCTTAAGTGATGGGGTATGTGACATAATGTTTTGTGCTTGTATTTTGTGTGATCTCTCACAACGTCAGCCACTCCGGCAGTATCCCCTCTTTTCTTCATTTTTCTCTCTCTCCCATTCAATCGATTATTATTTGGCAACGTTGTGGCCTTTCATTCATTATTTTGCTATATGCTGAATCTAGTAGGATGCAGTCTCTAACACTCCACTCCCCTACGGAAGTATCTGCTAAGGGACTATCTTTATCTCTTACATTTTTGCTTTACCGTTCCTCAGACTTATTTACGTTCCACAAGGTGAACTGTGGTATTATCGTAACAATACCCAGTCATTATCACCGGTCAGCGGTAATACATTTATCTCATTGAATCGGTCTGACCACCTTTGATAGGAGACGATAAGCGTTTGACAATATGGTCTCGTACGAGGATGAATGTTATACCGTATTCACACACACGCGATAATAAGATAATCGTTTCACGGGACCCACCCTGTGTGTTATTATCGCAGATGATGTGTCTGGCCAGACAATCTAGACGGAAGGCACTTAGACAGGTAATCAGTTCACACATTTGTTTGTGAGAGTGAACAAGATGTCACCGGAAATATTACGTCTTATTATAAAGAGGTCACGCGTGGGAATATTAAATTTAATATTTTAAACACGTGGGGGATATTTTGGGGGATATTTTGAATTCAAACACCCCAACCCACGTAGTGCAAGAAAGAGCTTACGATTGGATTGAAGTGAGAGCCGGAATATACAACGAATCTCATTGGCAAGTTTGCCGGAAAGTACAATATGTGATTTGAACTGGAAACTGAAAATAAAATCAAGCGAACTCAGAAACATAGAACAGACAGCTTCGCAATTTAAAACGAGCAATTCCCAAAAAGCCAGAAAGAGAAGGATCGGACCTAGAATTCCATATTTATAAGTGACAGATCAAAGTATTTGGGAAACTTAAAACCTTAAAAAGTAATCCCGCCTTTATAAATATAGAGACTGTAAACTTAAGAGGCCAAGACTTTAAATACAGAGTCTGGACGCCTAAAGGAATGGGATCACCCGTCAAAGAGGAATTATTACAGTTTCCTAGGCCAAGTGTATCGCAGAAGACCCGTTATAAGAAGGAATTACTATACTTTCCCAAACCAAGTGATTCGAGAGCATATGCACCGAAATTGCTCGTGTCCATCCGAAACCTGTATGAGGAGATTGTGTATAACCCAAAATCTTGGGGTAAGTTGTGAACATTTATTTTACACATTTGAAATAACATGTTTTCTTGCTAAGTAGTTATATAGGAGGCTGGCAACCTCAACATACGAAAATTGTATATTCATAAACCACTACAGGAAGCGCTGGTGATTGTTTCTGGCTCGTCGTGCGAAAAACCCGACAGCAGAGGTGACCCCAGACTACGACTGGAGCAGTGATGAGTGATGATTACATCACATGTGCATCAAGTGTATTATTTCATTTTGTGAGATATAAGTAGCTTGTTATTGTTAGTTCAGGCACAAATCATTATTCGCGCTGTCCAGACACATTTTCGCAGTTAATACTCAAAGGAATATTGGTGAATTTTAATCATCTTTCTTGGGCTACGTTGTTTACTCAAGAATTTAATTTTTCTGATAGATTAACATTGGTTGGTGCACAGCGAGAGGATGCGCCTGTTAAGCTTCCAACTCATTGTACTTAGCAGAGGCATTTTTCTTTCTATTTTTTCTAAAAGTACGTGGTTACAAGTTATCAGACAGTTCGAAGTACTGAAGTTACTACGCCACTTGTGTGAGAGAAGTACACTCATCACCAAGAAGTGACGAAAACAACGGCGACAGGACTCACGAAGAGTTTTCTTTTACAAAAGGCGAAAGAAATGGACTTTGATAAATCCTCACCTACCTCTCAGTGACGAAAACTTGTATTTACAGCAAAATTTCACCAATCTTTCCATATTTATTTTAACTGTTAAAGACTAATTCATTATTAAAATTGTTACATGTTGTTTTAAAACTAAACAATAATAGTCGCTTCACATTTTAGATGTATGAAAGCAAGCGTATGAGCCAGAATATTTAAGATATATATTTATACATAGACATATATTTACCTCTAAACAGAGCTATACCATTATAAGAGGAATTCTTGGAGCTGGGGGCTTGAACGGGCTAAAAACCAATGCTTAAATCTTTCACAAAAGGCGACGGACAGATATAAGTTAACCATTGCTCCAGCGCTATGCCGCATGGTTCTTGACTTCTGAATTATCATTATCTTGTGAATGGATAGAAGCGTCATTACACTTCTATCTACATCTCTGCCAAGAATAATCTTGTGCAAAGGTAAACACCTTTGGCGACCCAGTTTAGATACTCTTGAGTTTTGGCTACTGTTGGACCACTACTGCAAAGCAGGGGAGGCAATCCGTGACACAGTTTTTGAGCTACCCGGAGATCTGTTGCACCAAATACAGTCTGTTTCTATTCAGTTTTCTCTTGTATCATCTTTCTCCTGTTTACTGTCAGCGTGTTATGAAATACAAAGAAATCACAGAAAAGTTAAAAAAGTAAAGAACAATAATGAATGAAATCTGATAACATGTTTAAGTACGACAAAGAAGAAAACACTTTGTTGACAACCATTATGGACAGAAGAGCTGAATGTGCACGAGCAAGATGAAGACATCGCTATAAGTAGTTTATCAGTGTGTACCATCAAGACAAGAGACAGAAGAAGTTAGAGAACCATTCCTGCCGAGCTTCAATGTGAAGACGGAAGATGATATGATCCGATGTTGTGATTGTCTTGAATGTTGTCACTGATGATAGTGATAATAGTCGTATAAAGTAAAGTCTAACGCAGTAGCTGCGCCAACTGTGGTTGGTGTGCGAATAGTGTAAGTCTAAGTTAAAAGTGTCACCCAAAGAATCTGGCGAGGTCGCTTGTCACTTCATGTGTCCTGCAAATTTCCTTCATCAGTTATGGTAAACCAAAGGATTGTGGCAATTGTTTTCTAATTTTAAAATGTGTAGGTTGAATTACAACGGGTCTAGGTCACTATAAATAGTTA
Organism: Oreohelix idahoensis; assembly: GCA_024509875.1. Classification (NCBI taxonomy): domain Eukaryota; kingdom Metazoa; phylum Mollusca; class Gastropoda; order Stylommatophora; family Oreohelicidae; genus Oreohelix; species Oreohelix idahoensis. Next base: position 90,939 of record JAMPIV010002945.1, read on the forward strand.
GTTCTAGAAGACATGGGGAACAGACCCCGTTTGCTAACTTTCTAATTTAAAAAGACAAAAGGTAAGACCGACTCAGCAGGATCGAATCGTGATAGAGCTCGTCTTCAACTCCACCATCAGTCGTAACAGCGTCAGAATCCTTTTTGATAAGAGAACCGAAAAAGGATATTATTTATTGCCAGTAAGAGATTATGTAAACATTTTCAGACTGAGAATTTACCACATAAACATCATCTAATCTACAAATTAAAAATCGGGCGTGTGTCCCAATGGGCAAGACAGACAAACACGTCTTTCAAAAGTGTCTACAGCATGAGAGCCCAGGTTGGTAGTATGTCTTCTACCAAACCCTTTGAATGAGACATTGTGTGACGCTGAGTGAAGCCTGAGACAGTCAACTGTGCGAGAGAAATATTTGGGATTATGTCACAGCGAACGAAAGCTAAGGTGTGAGAGGAACAGTTCCTGTGAGTAGACGTAAGCTTGTAATAGTTGGCCAGAGAGTTTAGATTAGAGCACAATATGTCAAAGCATCATCACTTACTTCATTATCGTCGTTAATGTCATTAACATCACTTTCATCATCGTGAACGATATCATCCACAGTATGTGCTAGTACCCTGGGCCTACACCGACTATATCTCAAGACCAGCCAACTATGTGGAGCTGGTAGGGTTGTTTTTGTCCTGTATTTATTCATGTCTTTGTTCTTCTCTAGTTTTCTTTCTTCTCATTTTCTGTTCTCTCTTCCTTCCTCTATTATCTGTTTTCTTTATAACTTCTTATTTATGTCAGCTTTAAGTCGCCATTTTATGCGATCTAATTTTTTACTTACTGGCCTATTCACACATTCTGTCAAAAACATCAATCAATCATTAGGTCTTTCATGTCCTTATTAATTCTTTCGCTCATTCACTTGCTTTAATTAACTGACTTGCTTATTAACCAAACAACCAAAACAACCAATCAGCTAACTTACTAATTCACGAACATCCTCTCCTGTGTGTACAGATAGTCAGTAAGTCAATTCTTCCCGTTCCGATTGTAGCACAGAGCAGCAGCGATTTCTATTTTGGTCCGGCCCCTTTACCGACGCCTTTGATAAGCCGCTTACCTCGGCTCCCTCATCTACCGCTGACTGAAGTAGGGTTGAAATGGTGCACCTCATGCTGCGTGTTGTGGGGCTTTCTGCGTTTTCCACACAATTTCATACGTACTTGCTCTTGAGGTAACCGGACAAATTTTGTTAACGGTCTGGAGTCATCTGTTGTTCCATAATGTGGGCGCTTCGTTGCTGTGTGAAATTCAGTGTTGTCTGGTCTATAGTAATGTTGCTGTACAATAGGCTGGAAGGAATCTATTATGGTGTCAGTGTGTTCTGGATTAACTTGCTCGGCCTGTAACCTGGTATTTCGATATTCCAGTCTTTCGCGTGACTCAGCGAGGGGAATATCGTCTTCTCTGTCGGATGAGCTTGGTTCAGTGACTGTGCTATCTTGGGAATTTGTCTGCCTGGCCGACTGTCTTACTGCTGTTCGAATGCGTCTAGACGATGTGTGGATGTTCAATGGGTCATGCACCAGACTTGACCTGTAAACATTTGTTTGTGTTGTGACAGAAATCATCTTTATTTTATTCCCTTGCAGTTTGTGCATTTCTCTAGGTTGACTATTGATCATGGGGGCCCATTGCGTCTCATTTGATTTCACAAAACCGACCTGGTGATGTCTGTTATGTGGTGTTTTGCATTGTTTTAGAGGTCTGATGAGGTTTTGTTGAACTGTCTATGTGTTCGTCGCACAATATAAATATAGCTTATTATCTGGTTACATATTGAAAAACTACTTATAATGGTCCGTTACTATGAGGGAGACAACTATACCGATACAAATATCATTATGTTGGATATGCCCCCCCCTTAGTCCATCTTTTGTTGTTATTATATAAGTTTGTTGGTCAGTCGTTGTAACATTAATTACTTCCCATATCTTTCGTTGTTTGATTCCGTTGATAAAATTTCTAACAGCTATGCGACAATTTCTTTTATTGAGACTGTTCCAGTGGCTGCCGACAGTGGCTATACGACCCGTTTTGTTCCTTATGTCTCGATACTTGATCTGGGATTTTCTATTATAGTTATGTGGTGTGCTCTCTGATTCTCTCCGGCAATATGTATTGTTGCTTTCTGGTTCTCTCCGGCAATATGTATTGTTGATCTCTGGTTCTCTCCAGCAATATGTATTGTTGATCTCTGGTTCTCTCCGGCAATTTGTACTGTTGATCTCTGGTTCTCTCCGGCAATATGTATTGTTGCTCTCATATCTGTGTCCGTTCATTAGCCATCTCCGAAATGTGTTAGAATCGCTCGTGAAGGGGGTTATAACCGAGCGAATTTGGTTATATTTTTTATAGTGATCTACATTGGGCGAAGAGAGGCTCACACAAGAAGCAGAGGTGAGGAAAAAACGTCGAAAGGAGCACCAGGAAAATAAGCAGCTGAGGGCTGTCACCTCAGGGGCGCATTCCCATAGTCAGTTATGACTGAAGGGGCTATTACATTGGATAGCGTGTCTGTTATCCGTTGCAACGCGGTCATTGTGGGTTCGGCCTCTACAGGTAAGGGTATGTTAGCAGGATGGACGTTTGCCTGTTGCATTTCCTGTTGCTGTACTTGACCTTTTGTTATTTTTTTTCAACCCAGGAATGTTCTTCCCTTTAAGTTTGGTGATACGCAAAACAGTTTCAGCATAACAACGTATATCCAAAAGAAATTACTGTAAAGTTCCACAAACAGCAATGTAGAAAAATTCAATTAGAGTTTATTGATGTCATTAGACAAACACTGTAAATTTCACAATGATGATTGGTTATCCAAGATGAAAAAAAATGTAATCCAACTGAATAATATATGTATATCCAAATAGAATAATATATGTATATCCAAATAGAATAATATACTGATTTGTCTACTCAAAAACTTGTCTTGGTATCCTCAAAGACGAAGTTCACCTAACGCTATCTGTAAAAATCCTCTAGTCTAAAGTTATGGTTTCATTAGAATCATAAATCCTGAAATCTCTGCCTATCGCCCACAACTCTTCTATTTATACTATTTCTTCTTTTTTCCCGCCTTTTTTCACACGACCCGTCCTTTTTTCACACGGTACAATAATCTACATTTGCACTCCTTTCCTCAGCTTTTCGACCTTTTTTGCACACGACATTCTGTTATTTCGACTTTTTTTCACATGTGTGATCTTTTCCAACTTAACAATTGGATTTAAAAAAAACCAGATCACACAAACATTCATTTCCCACTTTCGCGCTTATAAAACCCATTCATTATTATCTGGGACTGACCTACGTTTGCCCTGTCAGAGCAGTAACTGCCAACTGAACTTTGAATGAATACTGCGTTTTGTGTAAAAACGTCTTATTTGCTTTTAAGGTCTGTCATTCTTACATGTAGCATATTATAGCACATATAAATGCTTAGCGTGGAAGTAGGAGGGATAATGCTAGCGTGAAAGGCCAAGCGGTCACAGTTTACTACAGTAATTATTCTCTATGTAACCCCGTATAAGCCAGCACAAACTGCTGGACTCTCTCGGTGTCTTTAGTTCTCTTTAGCACAGATGCAACAATGCAATAGCCCCAGCCTCCCTGGCGTATCATACGAGGGTGAATATCGCACAAGAAACGATCTGGCTACTTCAGAACCCCGACTCGAGACTTCAACTGTTTTAGTTTAAATCTAACACATACCATATGATAGCAACGTCATATATCCAGCAAGCTACGCCCACCTCTCTCTATGGAGCGAATCATGTGTCTTATGCCCAGCTTGGATGACACGAGATACTTTTTGTCACATTTTTAGTTGCTCATAGCAAAGATTATCTTCCTAATCGTGCACACCTCACTATCCGCTTATTAGTGATAGTCACACGTCTCACAGTTTCCTACTCAACCAAGGTGTATTCCCAGTGTCTGACACGCCAAGATGACTATAAATGAGAGCCGTCTCTGATTACATTTCCCGCGTCTCACAAGTTTGTTATTCTGACAGACGGCAAAGGTGCGTTTCCTATTTATCGTCCATTCCCGTGTGAGATATTGTCAACATTAGCACAAATAAACACCGTAGACTATATCGAAAATTAATTACTCAGTTTATAATTAAATGCTTCTGCCCACACGTTCACACTTAGTTACTTTTACTGTCTACTCTTTGCCGTGAAGCGTTGTTGGGAGATTAATTTCTCTTTGGCTACCCTTACGTTTCTCTTACCTTGTGGCATTCTGTCAAGGACATAACTGGTGACATTGATTTATTATCTCCTGATTGAGTGTCATATCGATAGCCACTGTGTTGCCTGGTTGTATTCCATATGCATGTATTTATTATTACCTCTGGCCATCTGGCACGAAGATATTTTTTAGTGAAAATATTTCTGACCTGTCACGCTTCTCAGACATAAAGTAGGACCTATTTCACATTTACTTTGAATAGGCTAATTGTATTTTCCTGGGAAAGAATTGTAGTGTTCCCAACTGGTGGGAAAGAGTTGAGAAAAATCTGGTATTTTTTATCCTGGTCTTGCCGTTCTAGTTTGTGCCTCATTTTTGTCGATGATAACTTGCCAGGTAAGCAAAGCTGACAATCATTCCCATATATAGAATTGTCTGAAGTGTCCTGCCCAAAACAAAAATCCATAAAACTTGCAATCTTTTACGGGAAAACAAGGAGTAGAAACTAAATTTACGCTGATTGAAATAAAGCGCTGAGGAAGGAAAAACAATGCTCTCTCAAAATTATAAAGGACAAGCAAGGCAAATTGCTTACTGCCTGGAAGGAAGTAATGGAAAGATAGAAAGAATATTTCTCAGAATTCCTTGAAGGTGAGCAAGGTCAAGCATCAGAAATGATAACCACTAGCACAGAAGAGAAAACAAATGGTGGTGAAGATGACATAAAGATGGAAGAACTGAACGCAGCACTGGAGAAAATCAAGATGGGCAAAGTAGCAGGGCATGATGGTATAACATCAGAAATGGTTAAGTAAATGGGAGCATCAGGCGACCTATTACTCCTAAGGGTCCTACAGGCAGCGTGGTGCAACAAGCCCATACCAAAGGATTGGGAGATTGCCATAATAACACCGATTTTCAGAAAGGGTGACAATCGACAATGTGGAAACCACAGAGGCATATCCCTTCACAGTGTCACTGGTAAAATCTACTCTAGAATCCTAGTGCAGACTCCGATGCCTAGCTGAGCCACAATTGGATGAAGTCCAGTGCGGATTCCGATCAAACCGAAGTACTCAAGACCTAATCTTCACACTCAGACAGCTGAGTGAAAAGGCCCTTGAGTATAAGAGTGAGATTCATCTTTGTTTCATAGATCTGGAAAAAGCGTTTGACAGGGTCCCCTGGAGCAAACTTTGGGACTGTTTGGCAAGGAAGAACATTCCAGCACCTCTGATTCATGCTATACAGAGCTTCTAACAAGTCTTGCAGAAATTATGTGAGGACAGCAAACTATAGAACTATAGAAGAGTTCAGGACCACCACTGGTGTAAGACAAGGTGATATCCTGTCACCTTATCTTTTCATACTCCTCATGGACGATGTCATCAAGGCGTGTAAGGAGAGAACAAGAAAGTATTTAGTGGGGTACTGGAAGATGAGACAGGTCTATATTTCAGAGCTGACATTTGCTGATGATGGTGTCCTGATTGCTAAATCAGAGGCACTTCTCTGTGATAAAATGCTCCGTTTTAACCCCCCCCCCCCCCTTTCTCAATTATAATCATATTACCGTATTTGAATTTTTTTTCCTTGGTAGAAGGCAATGCTACTAGTTTGAAAATTATCAAGGGTAAAATCAAACTGTTGAAAATAAAACTAACTAAAGCATTCTTAGAATCTATTAATAGTACAACATGCGACAGTGTGTCGTTAGGCACCGTCTCTGGAAACACAAGACGCGTGGCTAATATTTGAATATTTGTTAGCGAGCGGGCAAGTCTCACCTACCAAACCCCACTTTTTCTACACCCGTACTAATTGTTAGGAACGACGGATAGACAGCTTGGCATCGGTCCAAGTCGCCACCGTCTTGAAAATACAAGGAGAGAGGGGAAGAGGTAGTTAAAGTGACAAAAGTTAGCCTAACTTGCTACTTGGCAACTGAAACGACTAACGCATGTGGGCAGAGAAAAAGGGGGGGGGGGGGGGGCGGGGGGGAAAGGAAACTCAAATAATTATTTCTTCGGAAAGAAAGAAAAATACAGAAATAAAAAGGGATGTTTGAAAAGTTATGATAATATTGTTTATTAAAAGATCATATTATTCCTTATAATGAGTTACCATGCCTTATAGAAAAGTATTGTAGTTGGAATAAATAAAGAGGAAAAGTACACAGATGGAAACGAAGATAACGAAGCATATGAAATTATAATGGATAGATAAAGGACAGTGGGCCACTTAATAATCACTTTTCACCTTTAAAATCGCACAATTAATAACAGAGATATTGTAGAAATAAGAAATTGAGACAGGCAGACAAACGCGCTGATAACTGCTCGGTTTTGAAAATCTTGGGATGTTACACTTTCTAACGCGTCTGTGAAAAAGGTCAAATTGGCTAGATTAAAATTTGATTGGGTACTGATATTGAAAAGGGGAGAGATAAAACTAAAGGGTGGCCAAGCGAACGCTGCCACTTGAAGAATATTTGTTCACCTAGTCAGATTAAGAACAGTAGCAAAGCCTTGTGCGTGACCCATTGCCTTTGCGTCTGGACGGCGGCGATCCAGATTTGTGCCCATTGATCGCCAGTTAATCTGTACTAGTAAATTATTTCATTGATTGCGGTAAGATAAATGCTTTTATTAATATTCTTATTAATGTGTAGAGGCTAACCCAGATAGGGCGCCCACAAATTTTGTGTTGTGCGACATTGCTATTGTGGAAGCTTATGACATCCTAAGGGAGCACCTCCATGCCTAAACAGACTATTGAAGCAGAAAAACAAAATGTAAATGGTGTTTGAATATTGCCATGCATAACAAAATATTTTGACTATAAGACCAGAAAGCTACTGGCAGTTCTCTACAGGCCACAGTGTTCCAATAACTCTTGGATATTAAATAGGAAGCCATACTACCAGAGTTAACAGATCATTAGAAAGAAAAAAGAAAAGAGTGTATCCCAGCTGATGATATAAAAGATAACTAAAGTTTAAGTGACAGAGGCGTTGAAGCCATGTGGGAAAGAGCAGATACCCACGAATTGAGAAGAAGTGACAATACAATTAGGAACTGTAGCTATTGATTAGCACTTGTGCTGATCACTATTGAATGTTTAACGATGTTTATTTGTTAGGTGTGGAGATGTGTATATGAAAAGTATTTAGGGAGGCATTGTTCATTGTTGCAGGGTTGCATCAACGAGTAACCAGTAAGACAAAACCTGGAGAGGCAGTGTACGAAGCAACCTACCAGTTGCTTGTATTGTGAAATATAACTGCAAAAGCTGACTCCAGCTGAGACACGTGTGAATAGAAAGTGTCATATTTCCAGTCAACCACCTACTTGCCACGGATTGAAAGATAAGCCTTCGTTTTGATGGCTAATGATTTCTCATTTCATTGTTAACCTCCACACTGTAATTAAACGTTCTAGTGACATGATGAAAGGAACAGTTCTTCCAACTAGTGACCTTTCGTAATACCTTGTTACTACAGCCAGGGATACAAGTACAGAAAAATTTTAATAATATCATTTATTGGATAAGATGTCCATCCACTGTATTTACCTGTGTACATAACCACATTTATTTTGAGTTTAACCTTCCTGATTCAAAACATTTGAGAGTCAGGAAATTAAAATTGTAAATTAATCCTATAACTTTAACCACTGTCTTACTTGAGTTTATTAGATTGAGTTACAGTTGTGTTAAATTTGTTATCATACATCACACATACATTACCCTAGACACGTAGCCATATAAATTAATAGACTTAAAATATTTCACAGAGTGAGATCATAGGGTGGTAGCAGTTAGGTACCCTGAGAATACATCATCATCAACTATTAGACTCAGAGACTTACATAGCTGGACCTCACTCTGTAGACAATTAATAATAATTAACATAAATAACATATAAACTCACCACATATATTGGGACGCTCGCCCGGGATTTAAATTTATAGTAACATCATAGACCCAGGGTATCCCCATTGTTCAAAATTTATTATTCAGTGTGGAGAATTTAATGAGTTGTCATAGCCCATAATTAATTAGTTAACACTTGTTAGTTAATACAGTTAGAGTAAATAAAATTTGGTACAAGAGAAAAAAATGGCAGACTTGGCCAAGTTCAGATCTGCTGCTGTGCAGACTGCAAAGGAAATGGGCATGGAGGGGCAAGTTCTGATTCAGTATGAAACATCAGAATGTGATAAATTTATTGAGAGAGAAGATAGGAGGTTAGCTGAGGAGATGAAAATACAATTACAATTAGAAGCAGACAAGGAAACTAAGCGATTACAATTAGAAGATGCTAGGGAGGCTTTGAAATTAGAGGCTGAGAGGGAGGCTGAAATCAAAAGGCTACAATTAGAGGAGAAGAAATTGGAAGAAGAGAAAAAAGAGAAACGACTGCAAAGGGAAGCAGAAGACAAACGGTTACAAAGGGAACATGAGCTACGACTAAGAGAGTTAGAATTGCAAGGCCATGCTCCAGAAAATGGTAACAGCCCATCTACCTCTGATGCTACTGCAAGTCAGGGAGCCTCCAACTCAGCCATGGGGTTTCATTTGGACCCCTTTGTAGAAAAAGAGGATGACATTGAGTCCTTCCTTTCTAGATTTGAAAGACTAGCTACAAATTATGGTTTGGAGAGGGAAAAATGGAGTCTAAAGTTATCCCAAGGGCTTCGGGGAACATCTTATGAAGTGTTCTCAAAATTGAGTAGAGATGATCAGGAAGACTATGACATTTTAAAACAAGCTCTCCTGGTTAGATATGAGAAAAATTGTGAATTTTATCGAAAAAAAAAATTTAGAAATGCTAAACTACTTTCCGGGGAGACCTACCACCAGTTCTCTGCACGGCTAGATATTTACCTGGAGAAATGGACTGCTCTAGGGAAAACCCAAGATTTAAAGGAAATGATTATGATGGAGCAGTTAAGAGAGTATGTGGCTCCAGACCTAAGAAAATTTCTCACGGAACAAGGTGCGGAGAGGCTGGGGGAGATTTTTAATGTGGCTGAAAGGTAACAGGCAGCCCAGTCTGAAATAGCTGGAGTAAAAAGGAAACAGGTAGAAAATAATAAAGCCCCTCAAAACCAGAACAAATTTGATAATAGGGACCAAGGTAATAGAGGTAAACCAAACTATGATAGGCCAAGATTTGACCCTAGAGATAGAAACCCGCAATTCAATGAAAGGAAACCTTTCAACCCAGAAAGGAGATGGTGTAAATTTTGTAAGAGGGACAATCATAACACCAGAGACTGTAAGAAGAAACCTCCTCATTACGCTGCATTCATGAAAACAGAAAAAGGGACCAACGAAAAACCCTGCTGGCCTGCAGGAACCTTATCATCCTTCTGTATGTGAAGATGTAGTATGTAATGGGGCCACCATAAGGTGCCTTTATAATACTGGATTGGATTTTGACTCAGTCGTGAGTTCTCACCTGGTGCACCCAGATCAATATACCACAGAAACAGTGGAGATCCAAGGGGCGACTAAGGAAGTAGCAACCATGACACTTCCCATTGCCAGAATAAGTGTAAAAACTCGCTACGTGGAAGGAGTGATTAGAGCAGCAGTGATAAACGAACCAATCTACCATCTGATATTGGGGTGTAGATACGTCTTTTTGGGAAATCCCAAAAGACCAGTGATCATGGCTACAGTACAGACCAGGTCACAATCAAGGAAGGAGGAAGAAAACCCAATAAATACTCATCCAGAGGAGATGAGGAAGGCACAGGCTGAGAATAGGTCACTAAAGCCGTGTTTCAAGAAACTCCCAAAATGCCATACCCCTCCAAACAAAGGAGACTTTTATATGAAGAATAAACTAATGTATAGGAAGGCTGGAACTGGTTCAAATGGTCATGGACAGCTGGTACTTCCCAATTCATATAGGGAAAAGGTGATGGAGTTAGAAAATGCGGTCCCCTTCAGTGGTCATATAGGGATCAGCGCAACCGGACAGCGTATAGCTTGTCACTACTTCTGGCCAGGGATAACGGAAGATATAAAGAGATATGTCAAATCCTGTCCAGAATGCCAAAGGGTATCTCCAAAGCATTGGACTGCACCTGCAACTTTAGGGGAGAGGCCAATAGTGGGAACCCCTTTTGAAAGAGTTGAAGTGGATATTGTGGGACCTATCACACGTACCAAGAGGAGGAACAGTTACATCGTTACTCTGGTGGACACTTGTTCTATGTGGGGAGAAGCGGTAGCCCTGTCATCAATCGACTCAAAACATGTGGCAGAGGCATTACTTACAATATTCACGAGGTTAGGTTTTCCCCACCAAATCTTGACTGATAATGGATCACAGTTCAAGGGGAGACTAACTGAGGAAGTTTTCAGGATCTTCCAAGCCAGGCACTTTCATTGTAGTCCGTATCACCCCCAAGGGAACGGCCAGGTGGAAAGATTTAACGGGACACTCATTTCCATCCTGCGAAAACTGGCACATGAGAAACCTGATACATGGGATCAATACTTGCCCGCGGCACTCTTTGCTTCCCGGGAAGTCCCTCATAACTCAACAGGAATAGCACCGGCAACATTGTTGTTCGGCAGACCAATTAAAGGTCCATTGGAAGCCTTACTGAGGACATGGACAGATAAGAAGGCAGAAGAGACTGTAACCTCATCATATCAGTATGTGAACGAACTGACCACTCGTTTAAAAACTGGCTGGAAACTTGCAAATGACAACCTAAGACAAGCCAGGAAGAAACATGCTGCATATTTCAATAAGAAAGCGAAGGATAGGGAGCTTGCTGTGGGGGAGAAGGTGCTTCTTCTACTACCCGGCAGCAGCAACAAACTTCAAATTGGATGGCAAGGTCCATACACAGTTTTGGAAAAGGTATCCAGAACTAACTACAAGATAGACAAGAAAGGAAAGGAAAAAGTCTATCACGTGAACCTTCTAAAGAAGTATATTGACAGAAACAATATGGAAGGAACACATTTAATGACCTTAGCCATAGCCACTGAGATGAAAAATGAACCTCTCACCTCTTATGAATACCCCCTGAGGCCATGTGAGACTCCTGCACAGGTAAAAATCAGTAAACACTTGACAACAGGGCAGAGGGAGAAGATTCAAAAGGTTCTGGAAAATCATACAGACGTGTTAACGGACAGACCGGGGCACACAAACTTGTTGGAATATGACATGAAACTACTAGACCCAACACCCATCTGTATGAGAGCCTACACTATCCCATTCGCAAAAGAGAAGGCTTTGAAAGAGGAGATAGATTATCTGTTACAAGAAGGGATTATTTCTCACAGTGAATCTCCGTATAGCTCCAGTGTGCTATTGTTGAGGAAACCCTCTGGGGAACATAGACTGTGTATAGATTACAGGAAACTGAATGTTGTCACAGAGAGTCAGGTGGATCCATTACCTGATACTAACCAACTGTTTGCCAGGCTGAATAAGGCAAAGCATTTTTCCAAGGTAGATCTCAGCAAGGGATATTACCAAATTCAAGTGAAGCCTGAGATTCGACCTTATCTAGCTTTTAGCACCTCGGAAGAGCACTATGAGTTTAACATGTTACCGTTTGGATTGAAGAATGCGCCGAGTGTGTTCTCTAGAATGATGAGAAAATTGTTGGATCCCCTGAAAAACCCATGTATTACAAATTTCATGGATGATATCCTCATCGCTACGGAAACATTTGAAGAACATGTTAACTCTTTGAATATGCTATTTTATAGACTCAGAGGGGCAAACTTAACTGCTAGACCAACAAAATGTTGTATTGGATGCAAGGAATTAGAATTCTTGGGACATACGGTACATCAGGGAAGCATGACCCCTGAGCCCAAGAACCTGGAGTAATTGCAGAGAGCACCCAGACCACAGACTAAAAAGGATGTGCGATCCTTTGTGTCACTTTGTGGCTTTTATCAGAAGTACATTAAAAACTTTAACTCTGTGTGTGCTCCTCTGACGGATTTAACTCGGAATGAAAAACCGGTTAAGATTGAATGGTCGGCAGAATGTGAATTGGCATATAACGGGTTAAAGGAAAAACTCACCAGCAAGCCTATTTTGAAATTACCTGATTTGAGTCAGGAATTCGTGGTAAGAACGGACGCTAGTAATGTGGGCTTGGGGGCCACTTTGTTACAAAGGTCCTCTTCTAGGTGGGGAATTGAACCCAGTTGCTCATGCCAGTCGCAAATTAAACAGAGCAGAACAAAACTACTCAACTACTGAAAAAGAATGTTTGGCTTTAGTCTGGGCGATCAAGAAGTTCCAGATCTATCTATATGGTAGAACATTTGTGGTACAATCGGATTATCAGCCACTGGTATTTTTGGCTCAGGCAAAACATGGAAATGCCCGTATATTAAGATGGTCTTTGCTCATTCAACCTTATTCGTTTACCATTGAATACATTCCTGGGTCGCAGAATGTTGGGGCAGATTTTTTGAGTAGGCACCCACCTGCAGAAACCCAGGATACTCACAAAGCCTAGTTGAGTTCATTTGATCGAGATTGTTAACACGGATTATAAAGATGCATTGGGATGCATCTTTTTAACAGGGGAGATGTGTATAAAATGCTCCGTTTTAACCCCCCTCTCAAATATAATCATATTACCGTATTTGAATTTTTTTCCTTGGTTGAAGGAAATGCTACTAGTTTGAAAATTATCAAGGGTAAAATCAAACTGTTGAAAATAAAACTAACTAAAGCATTCTTAGAATCTATTAATAGTACAACATGCGACAGTGTGTCGTTAGGCCCCGTCTCTTGAAACACAAGACGCGTGGCTAATATTTGAATATTTGTTAGCGAGCGGGCAAGTCTCACCTACCAAACCCCACTTTTTCTACACCCGTACTAATTGTTAGGAACGACGGATAGACAGCTTGGCATCGGTCCAAGTCGCCACCGTCTTGAAAATACAAGGAGAGAGGGGAAGAGGTAGTTAAAGTGACCAAAGTTAGCCTAACTTGCTACTTGGCAACTGAAACGACTAACGCATGTGGGCAGAGAAAAAAGGGGGGGGGGGGGGCCGGGGGAGAAAGGAAACTCAAATAATTATTTCTTCGGAAAGAAAGAAAAATACAGAAATAAAAAGGGATGTTTGAAAAGCTATGATAATATTGTTTATTAAAAGATCAAATTATTCCTTATAATGAGTTACCTTGCCTTATAGAAAAGTATTGTAGTTGGAATAAATAAAGAGGAAAAGTACACAGATGGAAACGAAGATAACGAAGCATATGAAGTTATAATGGATAGATAAAGGACAGTGGGCCATTTAATAATCACTTTTCACCTTTAAAATCGCACAATTAATAACAGAGATATTGTAGAAATAAAAAATTGAGACAGGCAGACAAACGCGCTGATAACTGCTCGGTTTTGAAAATCTTGGGATGTTACACTTTCTAATGCGTTTGTGAAAAAGGTCAAATTGGCTGGATTCAAATTTGATTGGGTACTGATATTGAAAAGGGGAGAGATAAAACTAAAGGGTGGCAAAGCGAACGCTGCCACTTGAAGAATATTTGTTCACCTAGTTAGATTAAGAACAGTAGCAAAGCCTTGTTTGTGACCCATTGCCTTTGCGTCTGGACGGCGGCGATCAAGATTGTGCCCATTGATCGCCAGTCTTCCAATAACTCTTGGATATTAAATAGGAAGCCATACTACCAGAGTTAACAGATCATTAGAAAGAAAAAAGAAAAGAGTGTATCCCAGCTGATGATATAAAGGATAACTAAAGTCTAAGTGACAGAGGCGTTGAAGCCATGTGGGAAAGAGCAGATACACACGGATTGAGAAGAAGTGACAATACAATTAGGAACTGTAGCTATTGATTAGCACTTGTGCTGATCACTATTGAATGTTTAACGATGTTTATTTGTTAGGTGTGAAAATGTGTATATGATACCTCTATAGAATGGTGTTTGATAGCTGTACAGTAATGATGACGACTAAATGTATTCTTATTATAGGCCACGCCCACACAGGGCAGTAATGAATATGTTATTACTGTCACTGCCTGAACTGTTCAAAGTAAGTGTGTACTGATACATTCGTCCATCGCAGTAACACACATAGGATTCATAGATCGTTGAACGGTTGGTACGTTTAAAGTACAGTTTATTTACGTTACAACACAGACGACGACATAGATGAAATACAGCATAAAGTACATAGCATCGATTAAATACATTCAGGAAGCTCCAACACCCCACAGAGCTCCATTACAGCGCACACCGGCGCACTTCTCATATAAAGTACACATTAACAATGTTCCTTAATAAACTGCATTCACCGCAGTTATAAATACGGCCTCGTCCAGAAAGACTGCTCACATCGCAGTACTATTAAATTCATCAAAATACTGGCAGAAAGACTGCTCACATCGCAGTACTATTAAATTCATCAAAATACTGGCCTTCTCATGTTTTCTCCATAGAGCTCAATTATAGCATAATGGTGCCATTCTCATAGAAGATGTCCATAACGATTTTCCTCAAAAGACTACATCTCCCCATCTCAACAAAGGCTGCTCCACGGCAGTTGAATAATCATCGTCAGCGCTATCCCTTCTTAGAGCTCAATTATAACATAGTGGTGCACTTCTCATAGAAGATGCACATCCACAATATTCCTCAAAGGACTGCGTATCCAGCAGTCTGCAGTAATATAGCCTGCTCGAAGTGAATAGCGCCCATAACGCTCTTTTTTTCTGACTTACAAGACTTCTCGAACATACGAGGAAATTTCTTAAAGAATTCAGTCATCTAATAAATATCACGTGCCACAGGCGACGCAACTCCAAATTCACTCTGACCAACTTAGCATACTAAGGATCACTTCCCTTTTTGCCCTTAACACTATATAAAGAGTATTTATGGAGGTACTGTTCATTGTTGCAGGGTTGCATCAACGAGTAACCAGTAAGACAAACCCTGGAGAAGCAGTGTACGAGGCAACTTACCTGTTGCTGGTATTGTGAAATCTAAATGCTAAAACTGACTCCAACTGAGACACGTGTGGACAGAAAGTGTCATATTTCCAGTCAACCACCTACTTGCCACGGATTGAAAGATAAGCCTTCGTTTTGATGGCTAATGATTTCTCATTTCATTGTTAACCTCCACATTGTAATTAAACGTTCTAGTGACATGATGAAAGGAACAGTTCTTCCAACTAGTGACCCTTCTTAATACATTGTTACTACAGCCAGGGATACAAGTACAGAAACACTTTAATAATATCATTTATTGGACAAGATGTCCCTCAACTGTATTTACCTGTGTACATAACCACATTTATTTTGAGGTCAACCTTCCTGATTCAAAACATTTGAGAGTCAGGAAATTAACATTGTAAAGTAATTCTATAACTTTAACCACTGTCTTACTTGAGTTTATTAGATTGAGTTACAGTTGTGTTAAATTTGTTATCATACATCACACATACATTACCCTAGACACGTAGCCATATAAATTAATAGACTTAAAATATTTCGCAGAGTGAGATCGTAGGGTGGTAGCAGTTATGTTCCTGAGAATACATCATCATCAACTATTAGACTCAGGGACTTACATAGCTGGACCTCACTCTGTAGACAATTAATAATAATTAACATAAATAACATATAAACCCACCACAATCTCCAATACAACCAGCAAGTCTGGAAGGAAGAGCTGGAGAAGAGAGAGATGGTCATAAGCAGCTCTAAAACTAAATCCATGGTGATATCACGAGAAGAAAGAAGACATCAGATTAAGCTGGGAGAACAGGTCCTGGAGCAGGTCGACCACTTTAAATACCTCGGAGCTATTATAGACCGAAAGGAAGGCCCCAGAGAAAAGTTGTCCACTTGAAAAGCATTTATAACACATAAGGAAGGGATACCCGAGGCCTGTAAACAGTAAACAAATATTAGACAAACATGAAGGTATGTTTTCAGGCACTCGTAAGAAATAAAGAAGTAGAACACTAGACAACAGAAAAACAACAGACGTGAGTGGCTTACCGAGGACTCGAACCCAGGACCTTCCGTGCGACAACCCCGCCTAGCTATGCAAGCGAATCACACTATCCTCCCTGCCATCTAGGCATCACCAAAAATGATGCCTCGATGACGGGTCATTAGTGCGAACCGCAAGACATAACACCGGAAATTTACCATGGGCAGTCCAGCCTATTAATGAAGCAATCACTTCTGTTGTTCCCCTATTATACAGTATAGGTCAGTCGACACAAGACAAATACCTTAACACTGTGTCTAGTAAATGATAGTAGACTAAGAACATTAAGTACAGGACAGAGGGTGTTTGTTGTATTGTATAAACATTTATAACAAATACGGAAGGGAAACCCGAAGCCTGTAAACAGTAAATAAATATTAGACAAACAAAAAGGTATGTTTTCAGGCACTAGTAAGAAATAAAAAAGTAGAACACTCGACAACAGAAAAACAACAGACGTGAGTGCCTTACCCAGGACTCGAACCCAGGACCTTCCGTGCAACTTCCCTTCCTTATGTGTTATAAATGTTTTACAATAACAAAAACCTACCCTCTGTCCTGTACTTACTGTTCTTAGTCTACTATCATTTACTAGACACAGTATTAAGGTCTTTGTCTTGTGTCGACTGACCTATACTGTATAATAGGGGATAGTAACACCAGACGGCGGAGCAAGCCAAGACATCAACAAAAGAATGAACAAAGCAAGAACAGCATTTTTTAGTCTACACAACATCTAGAAGTCTTCTCAGTACAGCACAAGCACAAAATTAAGATTATATCAGAGCTGTGTGCTTTCTGTGCTTCTCTATTGTGCAGAATGCTGGAGAGTTACAGAGAAGGAAATGTCGAAATTGTCCTCTTTTTACACAACATGCCTAAGAAAAATTCACCGAATCTTTTGGCCGAATACCATCACCAACCAAGATCTGCTTACTTGGAGCAAGCAAGAGGACATGCACACCATCATAGCTGGCAGACGCTGGAGCTGGGTTGGCCATGTACTCAGAAGATACCCTGATGCCATCACAAGAACAGCCATGCTATGACCCCATGAAGAAAACGAAAGAGAGGCCGACCAAAAACAACTTGGCGAAGGACTGTGGAGGCTGAGATGCAAAGAATGAACCAGAGTTGGGGCACTGTACGAAGGATGGCCACTGACCGAGCAAAGTGGAATCAATTTGTTGTTGCCCTACAAGACGCCACCAAGCGTGATGGCCACTGACTGCTTTGACGGTCGGCGGCTAAGGATCAAAGAAGAAGAAGAATCATGACATACAGCAGAAAAGACACAAAATAATTATTTCATCGCCATGTTTTAGGGAGTTACTTGATCGTATACTTATCTATTCCAATCTTCAGGATCGTGTCACACTCCTGATGACCACAGCCATCTCTAACAGACATGGCAAGACTTACCGCCACGGAACCGCCTATCAGCTTCTCAACTGTAAGTTACTTCTGCCACTTCTGCATGTAATTATTCTACATTTTCTACACAGCTTCGAGTTGCAGAGTAAAGTTGATTGGTTGGAAACCTGGTAAAGTCACGCTCCAGTTTTCTAGCTGTAAATCGGGTCCTAACTCTGTAGGACGGACACCGACTGAGCAAACGAACGAACAAACTTTATTTTCAAAGGGTTAAGAATTGGGCGCGCAGGCCCGTCTAACATTCTGCCCTTCCATTCTCACTTATCTTGCATACTATACCCTTTCATTCCCACATGTTACTTTAAGCATTAAATTAAAGGCATAAAACATTATAAAGGTTTTATAACTGCATACAATGACATTACCCAATCATAATCAAAATAAAGTATTTGTTCTAGCAAACAAGAACGTAATGAAAAAAAAAACCCAAACAAACAAACAAATCCAAAACATTTATACAGTAAATCAGACAATAATTCGAGTATGATCACATTGGGGTAGTATAGAATCAGTACTTCTGAAATATTTGAACAGTCTGCTATTGAGTGAGTAGGAACTCCATGTTTTTCTTTGCTCTCCCTAACTCAAGAGCAGAATCAGATAGAACGAACGTACGAACTTTATCTTCAAATGGTTTAGAACTGGGCACGCAGGCCTGTCTTACATTCTGCCCATCCTTTCTCTCGTCTCCCATTCTCAATTCATTTATCCAACACGTGCATTTTCAATATTATTTTAAAAAAAAAAAGAAATATACAAAATCAATACAATAAAACAATGTAAAATCCCAACATTGCAAAAGTATAACAGTTACACACATTTACAGGACTTTATCATAATCAATAATGAACAGGGCAGAATAATCCTTAAAAAATACACATGACATTAGAAAATGATTTGGGAACATAACTAAATTAGGGTGGCATATAATCTGTACTGATGATGTATTTGAAAAGTCTGTGTAGCAGTATTATTTTATACAAGGCTACAAAAAATGTATAGATGTCTGATGTTGCTGCTGGAGATGTAGCCGTGTAATGTTACTACCACAGTAGACACCAGGGATGTTGGAGGCAGTGTAGGATGGTGTCTCTTGTCTGGTTTATTGATGATGTGTTAATGGAACATATCAGATAGATATGTAGATGAAGTTCCACACAGGAGATTACATTACATAGGTCATGAGAACGTCACATTGACTCACGACGAGGAATTCCAATGAATAGGAACAGCAGGTGACGTTTTCCATCATTTATTTGGGACGCCACAACGACAGGTACGCTGACATCAACATATATGAGTCACAGACAATGCAGGACATAGCAATGAGCATAAATAAAGTTCATCAAAAAATTATGCATATATCAAGTAAGCTGATTTCGTATAATTCCAGCTTCAACAGCTTCAGTCCAATATAATCAATTTATGAGTTTAACAAACTCCTCTCTGATACCAATAAATCAGATGTGTAGACAAGTCTACCGCAGGCCGCCCGGAAATGGCGGGCTTATGTGTACAGTTCAAGTTGACCTCTGTGGACATTTCTAGAACTAACCTTGATTAAGGTATTATCGCAAGTGTAGCGGAGTTCAAGGAACATAGCAACTGTTCTCTGGGCATAGAGTAGCCCGATACATATGAATCTAAGGTACAAGGATACCTGGGTGTACTTCTAATAGTAGAGACTCCTCTCTGCCAGTAGATAATGAGCGAGTAGGAGCAACAATGTCAAACCTAACTGGCTACAGATCGAAGTAGAAAGAGCAATTACCTTTACGTTCTAAATACACCACAATTCTAACCGTCTCCAGACGTTTGAAATAAACACATGGGACTAATATCAGTAGACTTGCAATCGAAATCACAGAGGCTTCCTGCCCATAATGAAAAAAGAAACTCGGGTGGACGAGAACACGTCTTACCCCGACACAGATCACATCCTCGACTCCTGGTACGGAAGTCTTTCTCAAACCACCTAAATTCGACACATGCGCAGAAGCGCTTGACCCCTGAGTAAAACTCAAACGGGCCGATGTTGGACACATACCAAGCAAAGATACTGACCAAATCGAGCCTTATATGGTCAGGGAATAAACATCAACTCAGATTGCAAACATTCCAATAAAAGCTGATCTATTCGAGCCATATAAGGAAACAACCAGACATGGGTCTAATAATAAACCGCTAGTTTAAGACAGAAGAGAAGGTAACAACTATTGTAAAATGTAACCTCAGCTAACCAAGAGTTATGTACCTTTGAATACAAAAATTAAAATGTACCAACAAGACAGGTAAATCAATATTGCCTCAGAAAAATATGTGCGTAACAGTCTGCGATTGTATGAATATGGACTAAGAGTGCTTTTTAGGTCGTGTGAAAGATTGTTCCACAGATGAGCAGCAGAAAATGTTAAACTTTTCTTGAATAAGTCAAGCCTTGGCTTGGGCACGTGTAATATGTTTAAGCGTTGGCTGTGTCTTCCGTTGTGTTTCAAAATAGGCCACAGGTAGGTTGGAGCATTCTGTGATAGGATTTTGTGAATGAATTTAGCTTTGTTGAAGAGGAAGCGCTTTCTTAGAAGTAATATGTTAAGATGTTTATGTAGATCTACTATGTGTTTTAATGGTACCTATACCTTGTAGCGGTATGGCAGCTTGCGTACCCTGACAATCCCCAGAGCTATGCCAGTGGGAGTTTTACTCCTGGTAGGTTCAACCAAGCTGGACTGGTCTGTGTGGGTAGGGTCAGACAAAAGCTGGTACCCTGGTCCTCCAGGTTGGGGGTTTTAGCATAGGGCTGACACCCCTGTCTATGTAAAAAAAATAATGAAGTTACGGAAACAACATCAAATGAACAAACTTTGCTGCGGGATGGACATTCGGAGTCTGTGGCTCGTATGACTGTCAGTGGTGAAAGCCGAAAGGAAGCCACTGACATGAAAACGGGTGTCCTGACCGCAAAACAGGATACAAGAATAGGATTTTGGAATGTCAGGACAATGTACGAGACAGGTAAACTAAGACAGGTCACGGCAGAAATGAGAAACTATAGGTTACACATCCTGGGGATAAGCGAGAGCAGATGGACAGGGGCAGGAAAAGTTAAAACAGCAACAGGAGAAACAGTACTTTACTCTGGAAGAGAGGATGGACAGCACAGTGAAGGCGTAGCCATTATTCTACAGAAAGGGATAGAAGGACATTACTGGAATGGAAACCCATCAACAACAGACTGATACGATTGAGATTGAGAGGGAGATTCACCAACACTACAATAATACAATGCTACGCACCAACGAATGATAGCGATGAGGAGGTCAAGGATGAATTCTATCAACAACTGCAGAAAGAAATGGAGGACATACTTAGATATGATCTTGTTATAGTAATGGGAGACCTCAATGCGAAAGTTGGTACACACAATACATATAATGAAAGAACAATGGGGAAATGCGGCAGCGGAACAGCAAACGAAAATGGGGATAAGCTAATAAGTTTCTGTAGCATTAACAACCTGGTCATTGGAGGAACACTTTTCCCACATAAGGAAATTCACAAGTTAACATGGGAATCACCAAATGGTCGGGACAGAAACCAGATAGACCACATCATGGTTAACGGTAGATGGAGACATGCATTACAAGATGTGAAGGTAAGAAGAGGTGCAGATGTGGGAAGCGATCACCATTTAGTAGTAGCAAAACTGAAAGTGAAACTAAGAAGGGCTGGACCAACTGTAACTACACAGAAAAGGTTTGACATCAGCAAATTGAAGGACCCCCCCTTACCAGAAAAGCTTTTGCGGCCGACATTAAGAAACGATATCAATTTGCCAAAAGCCAGGAAAAGACATTGACTGATGATATAGACCAGAATTTCAACACCATTTCAACAATATATAAGGAAAGTGGCAAATCATGCTTAGGATTCCAGGAAAGGAAGAAGCAAGACTGGATAACACCAGAACCACTAAACACCATAAAGATGAGAAAGGAAATGAAAAGAAAGAAAACAGAAGCGAAGTCCGCCAGGTTAAAGCAACTATATAGCGAACAGTACAGTCAACTGGACAGGGAAGTTAAACGCCAAACCCGAGCCAACAAAGGAATTTCCTAGACGATCTTGCAAAACAGGCAGAAGAGGCAGCACTGAGAAATGAACAAAGCACAGTATACAAAATAACTAAATTCATCAGCGGAAAACAAGGTGCAAACAATATTACATTAGTAAGAGATAAGCAAGGAAATCTCATCAAGACAGCAGAGGGACAGGAAACAAGATGGGCAGAGCACTTCAGAGAAACTCTGAACAAGGAAATACCAGAGACACAATTGAATGTTCCTGAGGCTGAAAACGATCTAGATGTAAATACAGACATTCCACGAAAAGAAGAAATCATCACAGCAATCAAAGGGTTAAAGAACGGTAAAGCTCCGGGCCATGATAACTTAAATGCAGAGCTATTTAAGACAGACCCTGAGCTAGCAGCAGAACTATTAGAACCACTATTTGCACAAGTCTGGAAAACGGGGACAACACCATCAGAGTGGAACAAAGGAATAATTGTCAAATTGCCCAAGAAGGGAGATCTTTCAGACTGCAATAATTGGAGAGGAATCACTCTCCTCTCAGTTCCCAGCAAAATACTAGGCAGGATAATTATACAGAGAATTTCAATTGCAGTAGACTACAAACTGAGGAAAGAACAAGCAGGATTTAGAAAGAACAGAAGATATGTAGACCATATATTCACTCTCAGGAACATTATAGAGCAGTGCTCAGAATGGCAAAGACAGCTTTACATAAATTTTGTTGATTTTGAAAAGGCTTTTGACAGCATACATAGGGACAGTTTATGGAAAATACTGAGGGCTTATGGAATTCCAGGCTGCATAGTGTCAATCATAATAAGGAAATTGTATTTGAAGACTTGTCAATTTTATCATTGTTAAGTCAAATCTGTTTCCTTGTCTTAATATCACAGTTAGTTACACAGCGGAGGTGGCAAGTTATGTCGGTCTCCTATCTACTATTTTTTCGAGATCAGATCATTCACAGCCGTAACTAATTTGTGATACCAGTAGTTCTCTCAGACACTGGGACTTCACCATTTTCTGCAGAAATTCTATTTCTGTGATTGTCAGTACTATACTGATCCAAGAGCCAAATAAAAACCTCACGCCACAGGGATGGTGGAATGAAAATGAATGGGGGAATATCTGATTTCGTGTCAGGAAACCCAATACTCAGGAGGGTATTTGTTTCTCTCTTACTTCATGATACTAGTTGGTGGTGCCTATTGGTGGTGCTATCTGTGGAACAAGTGAGTGGCATAAGTGGCCTTCAGTCAAAGCTAGTCACTTACAGCAGACGGGTCTTAACAGACGCTGGACCATCTTCGCAATTACCCCTACGATATTACGAGGGACATGCTGCGGCCACATCACTTGACTAGTGACGAGAGTGAACCAGTCTATAACCTGCAAAGACCACATATCGGCTGTAGCAGAAACCAACCGACATCTTACTGGCAGCCAAGTACCCACTTAAAGCTGTCAAGTGAACTAATTTTTATTTAAATTCGAAAAGACAAAACACATTATCCAGATCATCCCCTGAGATGAACTTTTAAAGACTCTATCTAATTCATCCCACCCTTATTTATTTTACAATTGTTAACGATAATTGGCTATTACATTTTGTTATCTGTAAATATACAAATTTATAGTTGATTAGTCATTTTGATTGAACTGCACCTGTATGTCTCAGTCATTTTAAATACTTAATACAGAGCTATTAAAGTAATATTTTACTGAGTTAAATCAGTTGGGGGCTCATCAGAACGAGTAAAATCCTTACTCATAGAAGGTCTGGGAAGAAATAACGTTTACACGGCCTGGATTCTATCAGCCATACTACTTGATTTCTTAAATTCATATCAGGCTCCCTAGGATTGAAGCACCATTCTTCAATTCACATCTCTGCCAAGAGTAATCAATTCACATCTCTGCCAAGAGTAATCAATTCAAAATTGCCAAGAGTAATCAGCGAAAGGTCTCTGCCAAGATACTCTAAATTTTAGCAATTCTGGAAATCCTCAGAGCAAGGGAGTAACCCCTCATCATCATGAGTTTCGAAAGGTGGAGCATGGAGCCATCTGTTTGATCTTTTCAAACCCTCAGTATGATACTAAGGAGAGAACTAAAGTGGGGTTTTAGACAGGTCTATATTTCGGAGCATTTGCTGATGACTGATTGCTAAATCAGAGGCCATCTCCATCCTCAGAGGCAAGGGAATGGTAAAACCCATGGTGACGAGAAGAAAGAAAATCAGTTCATGATTAGTTTCATATTTGCTGCTGTTGGAGCATGAGAAAACGAAGATGGCCACCACTGTAGTTTTGCTAGCTTTTACAACCCACAAAAGCCAGATCCCAAACCTTGAGGTATCAGGAACTGGTCCGCAACCAGACGATACGTCAGGCCTGAAAACATTCACCCATGTATGTCTGAGGTTTCTGTAGCAATTTGTTTTACATGGTGCGGTTGTAGCTTCATTCAACCTCTTATTAGTTATCTTATACGACATGCTTGAGGGATCAGTAGTCCTAATCTACCTAATCAGATACACCAAGGAACTGCACGGATTGCCAATAAAGAGTGTTATAATAAAATGATATAAAGAAACGTGTCCAAAGTGACTTCTTCTACTGTCATATAGACAAATTTAATATGTCAAAATGCTGTCAGAATCAGCAAGAAAATGAAAAACATCAACAATAATTACAGATGTGGTGATATCCGAAATTTCACCGATCAAAATATAACATATAGTTGTTTGTAGGTATAAAATAACATAGGAATCATCGCGCCACCAAAATACTAGCTTTTAGTACTCGGTATCTAAAGAGTTAACGCATAAAAACAATAGAACGAATTAATGCCAATGTGACGTCACAGACTTGCACGCCATTCCCAAAACGAACGATGAAGGATAAGAATATTTGCATATTAGGTCAAAGGCCATGGTTACGGTAGTCAAGCAAGTTTGAAAGTGTTGTTGTGGTTTTCTTAGAAATGGTATCGTATGCATTTTGAAATTGAAACTAACTGGCCAAATAGAATGGTAAGGAAAATAAAGAATAAAAGAAGATTAAAATGCTAATAATTAGTAATAAATATATATCCTATTCTTTCGTATAATATTATCGTACTGTAGAAGGAAAGATATATTATTATTTGCATCAATATAAAGGAAAGACGAAAATGGTAAGAATGAATAGACAGAAGGGTGTAATCTTATGTATCAGATGACAGACGGTAGACGAAGTAAATATTATCGTTCTGTATTAAAATGACTTAGATAATACTAGCGATATGGTAGAATGAAGACATATATCGACGGGTAGAGGGCTTCTATACTGATGCTAGCCATATTGAGGGGAGAGAAAGGGGTGTCTCCTGATTTGAAAAAATATTAGGTTAACTTTTCAACAACAAAAAAGACGCGTAGGAGCAGATGAAATCGGATTGGTTGCTTAGAATAACTAACAGAAGAGAATAAATACACTGAGGCACAAGATTTCCTCGCCACTTTAAATTAACTATTCACGTATACAGTTATTGACAAATTCAGACAAGTTGTGCTTTTATGCCTTCTCAGTCCGATGCCAGCAGGAGATCTGTGTGACCATTTATGACCTGTATTTAACTTATATAGTGAAATATTCTAATATTACGGTAAGAAGCAACATTTATAATTCTTATTGTATTTGACAATGTGTTTGCATTATTAATTATGTATGAATATTGGAAGGGTAGAGTCCCAGTCGTACAAGCGCCACTTCAACATGTCTTGTAAAAGCATTAAATGGGGTTAGATAATTTTATAGTTTCATGTAAAAGCCCTACAGCTTTACTTGTAATTGGGGATAAAATAAAATTTAATAAAGAGGGAAGCCAACATCAAACTTTGTGTTGTTTCACAGGGTTGCTAAGAAAGATATTATCCTTTTGTAGAAAAGCCAGACAGGCTTTCTGACATTGTGGGAGAAAAGAAAGTAATAAGGGAAAAGAGATTAATGAATAATGTTTTAAGTTACAACCAGCAAATCACTGGACATCTTTATCAATTACAGGGTATCACCTGAATGTATTTACTTAATTATAATAGGGTCTTATGTCTAGGAAGGGTTCAACATAAGTTTGAGATACTTGATAGGGAATACAGCACTCTACCAGATGGGGAAAATAACTATGTATATACAATTTTCTGATTAGGAACTGTTAACATGCATAAACCTTGTATGAGTGGAGATAGGTCAGACTAGTATTTTAGGGAAACGAATCTTTTCTTTCCCAGGGTTTCTGTAAGAACCTGAAGTGCGCCAGTCACGTGTATGTTCAAGAAAAGTACCAGTGTGAGGCCATATGGTTGAGTGCCTTGCAGTATCTACCATCCACAAGCTGTACCTTGATGTGAAAGGGCAGATTAATGTGCAGGACATCGCAGAATTTACATCTATATAAAAGCTAAGCCCTGTGTTTTGGGCTATGTCAATTCAAAAACTGATCCTCCACGTCGATTATATTAACCAGTTTCCTAGATATGATGACATTATTGATCCATCAAAATTGTGCTTATTCCTCGATGAAAGTATCACACTAAGAACAGTTCCCATCCAAATAGATTCAAGATCAAGATATGACAGACTTTATGAGATAAACTTGTATTTGTGTATATATATGTAATTAATCTTTAACGTTTAATTTTCTTCAACTCAAATCAAGAGAACTTAATACATTGTATTAGTGAGTTGTTTACTGCCTTGTTAGTTAACTCTAAAGTGTGGTTGTTGTTATTTTATTCAAATACATTTCATATACTCTAGACATCCAGCTACACAATATCCATACATCAGTACATATAGTGGGAAACTATACATAGCAGGTTGGGGTCATTGGTGGAAGCAAGACAGGTTCCCTGACAATATATTCAGAATTAAACTTCCTCAGGGGCTTGCATAGGTGGGCTTGAACATCAATTTAAAGAAGTCTGAGGTCATGACGCTCAATGTGAGCAAACCTGAGCCCATATCAGTAAGGAATCAGCAACTGGTACAGACAGATACCTTCACATACCTAGGAAGCATAGTAACACCAGACGGTGGGGCAGGCAAAGACATCAACATCAGAATGAATAAGGCAAGAACAGCCTTCTTTAGCCTAAATAACATCTGGAAGTCCTCCCAATACAGCACAAGCACAAAATTAAGATTATACCAGAATTGCGTGCTTTCTGTGCTTCTCTATGGTGCGGAATGCTGGAGAGTCACAGAGAAGGAAATGTCAAAATTGTCCTCTTTTCACACATTATGCCTAAGAAAAATTCACCGAATCTTTTGGCCGAATACCATCACCAACCAAGATCTGCTTACTCGTAGCAAGCAAGAGGACATGCACACCATCATAGCTGGCAGACGCTGGAGCTATGCTTTGGACCCCTGAAGGAAAGCGAAAGAGAGGCCGACCAAAAACAACTTGGCGGAGGACTGTGGAGGCTGAGATGCAAAGAATGAACCAGAGTTGGGGCACTGTACGAAGGATGGCCACCGACCGTGCAAAGTGGAATCAATTTGTTGTTGCCATACAAGACGCCACTAGGCGTGATGGCCACTGACTGCTTTGACGGTCGGTGGTTAAGGATCGAAGAAGAAGAAGGGGCTTGCATAGCTGACTTCAATTCTGTTATACATAATATCTCCTTAATCTATATCAACCCACCACATAAATTGGTAGGCTCGCTCCGGGGATTCATAAAGTTATAAAAAGTACATAAGTGGAGGATTTAGTGAATTGGCATTGCTCTGTGTTGTCCTGTTAATTAGAGATTAATTACATTAGTTTGATAAGTTAAATAATATTTGATAGAATATTGAGATGACAGAATTGGCCAAGTACAGATCTTCGGCTGTGCAGACTGCGAAGGAAATGGGTATGGAGGGACAGATTTTAATTGATTATGTTACAGCAGAGGTGGATAAATTTATAGCCCGAGAAAGGGAAGATGCTAGGGAGGCTAAGAAATTAGAGGCTAATAGATTGGAGGAGGAGAAACGAATTATGTTAGAAGATGCTAGAGAACTTAAGAAATTAGGCTGATAGGGAGGCTGAGATTAAGAGCTGCAGTTGGAGGAGAAGAAACTTGAGGCTGAGGCAAAGAAACTTGAGGCTGAGAAGGAGGAAAAACGTCTACAGAGGGAGGCGGAACGAGAGAAAGAAGAAAAGAGATTGGAGGCGGAACGAGAGAAAGAAGAAAGGAGATTGGAGGCGGAACGAGAGAAAGAAGAAAGGAGATTGGAGGCGGAAAGGGAAGATAAAAGATTACAAAGAGAACATGAGATACGACTAAGGGAGTTAGAGCTGCAAGGCCATGCTCCTGAAAATGAAACTAGCCCATCCACTTCCGACTCAGCTGCAAGCCAGGGTGCCTCCTCATCAGCCATGGGGTTTCATTTGGATCCCTTTATTGAGAAAGATGACGACATCGAGTCCTTCCTTAGCCGTTTTGAAAGTTTAGCTACAACATATGGGTTAGAGAAGGAGAAGTGGAGCCTTAAGGTATCCCAGGGACTTAGGGGAAATTCTTATGAAGTATTTTCCAAGCTCAGTAAAGATGACCAAGACGATTATGACATTCTTAAACAAGCACTATTGGTCAGATATGAGAAAAACAGTGAATTTTATAGGAAGAAATTTAGACATGCTAAATTACTCACTGGGGAGACCTACCACCAGTTCTCGGCCCGCCTAGAGACCTATCTGGAGAAATGGACTGCTCTGGGGAAAACCCAAGATTTAAAGGAAATGATTATGATGGAGCAGGTTAGGGAGTCCATGGCTCCAGACTTGAGAAAGTTTCTCACAGAACAGGGGGCAGAGAGACTGGTGGATATTTTAAATGTAGCTGAGAGATATCTAGCAGCCCAGTCAGAGTTGGCAGGAGTTAAGAAGAAACATATAGATCATAATAAAGGTCCCCAAAATCAACCTCAGAACAAATATGACAATAGAGATAAGTTTAACAAGAATAAACCATATTATGATAGGTCCAGGTACGAACAACGTGACAGAAACCCGCAATATAATGAAAGAAAACCTGTTAACCAGGGAAAGAAATATTGTAAATGGTGTAAGAGGGATGGCCATGACACCCATGACTGTAAATGAAAACCTTCCACCTTTGCTGCAATGAAAACTGGGAACAAGGGAGTAAAGGTAAAACCTACTAAGCCACAGGAGCCCTATCACCCCCCAGTATGTGAGGATGTTGTATGTAATGGGGTCACCATAAGGTGCCTTTATGATACAGGTCTAGATTATGATTCAGTCGTGAGTTCGCACCTAGTGAACCCAGATCAGTATACCACAGAAACAGTGGATATACAAGGGGCGACTAAGGACCTAGCAACCATGACACTTCCCGTAGCAAGGATAGAGGTGAAAACTCGCTATGTGGAAGGGATCATTAAAGCAGCAGTTATAAACGAACCCATATACCCTCTGATATTGGGATGTCGTTATGTCTTCTTGTGATTATGGCAACAGTGCAGACCAGGTCACAGTCAAGGAAGGAAGAAGAGTAGCCTATAAATACTCATCCAGAGGAGATGAGGAAGGCACAGGCTGAAGATAGGTCACTCCAGCCGAGTTATAAAAAATTACCTAAATGCCATACACCTCCAAACAAAGGAGAGTATTATATGAAAAATAAATTGTTATATAGGAAGGCTGGAACTGGATCCAATGGTCACGGACAGCTGGTACTTCCAAAGGCATATAGGCAGAAAGTGATGGAATTAGGGCATGCTATTCTCTTCAGTGGTCACATGGGGATCAGCGCTTCAGGTCAGCGCATAGCTTGTCATTATTTCTGGCCGGGAATAACTGAGGATATAAAAAGATATGTAAAATCCTGTCCAGAATGCCAGAGGGTAGCTCCAAAGCATTGTACTGCTCCTGCAACCTTAGGGAAGATGCCCATAGTAGGAACCCCCTTTGAGAGAGTTGCTGTGGACATTGTGGGACCTCTCACACGCACCACGAGGAGGAACAGTTACATTCTAACTCTAGTGGACACATGTTCCATGTGGGGAGAGGCGGTAGCCCTGTCATCAATTGATTCGAAACATGTGGCAGAGGCTTTACTCACAATATTCACAAAGTTAGGTTTCCCTCACCAAATCTTAACTGATAACGGCTCACAGTTCAAGGGGAGACTAACAGAAGAAGTATTTAGGATCTTCCAGGCCAAGCATTTTCATTGTAGTCCGTATCACCCCCAAGGGAACGGCCAGGTGGAGAGGTTCAATGGGACTCTCATGTCCATCCTGAGAAAGCTGGCCCATGAAAAACCTGATACGTGGGACCAATATTTGCCCGCTGTATTGTTTGCATATCGGGAAGTTCCATATAATTCAACCGGGATGGCACCCGCAACCCTGTTATTTGGGAGGCCAATAAAAGGTCCATTGGAAGCCCTATTGAGGACGTGGACCGATGAGAAGGCAGAAGAGACTGTTACCTCATCTTATGCGTATGTGAACGAACTGACCACTCGTCTCAAAACTGGCTGGAAACTTGCCAATGATAACCTCAGACAAGCCAGGAAGAAACATGCCGCATACTTTAATAAGAAAGCGAAAGATAGAGAACTAAATGTGGGAGAGAAGGTGCTTCTTCTACTTCCCGGCAGCAATAATAAGTTGCAAATTGGATGGCAAGGTCCATACACAGTTCTAGAGAAGGTGTCTAGAACTAATTATAAAATAGACAAGAAAGGAAAGGAGAAAATATATCATGTGAACCTCCTCAAGAAGTATCTCGAGAGAGAAAACGAGGAAGGGACACATTTAATGGCCTTGTCCATTGCAACTCAGATGAAAAGTGAACCACTCACCTCACATGAGTACCCCTTAAAAACATGTGAAACACCTGCACAGGTGAAAGTCAGTAAGCACCTGACTAACAAACAGAGGGAGCAGGTTCAAAAGGTTCTGACAGAACATACAGATGTGTTAACGGATAAACCGGGGCACACCCATTTGTTGGAGTATTATATGCAGTTAATAGACCCAACACTTATCTGTATGAGAGCCTATACGATTCCTTTCGCTAAGGAAAAATCATTGAAGGAGGAGATAGATTATTTGTTAAAAGAAGGGATTATTTCTCACAGTGAATCTCCTTACAGCTCCAGTGTGGTTTTGCTGAGGAAACCATCTGGAGGACATAGACTGTGCATCGATTACAGGAAACTGAATGCTGTCACAGAGAGTCAGGTGGATCCATTACCTGATACAAATCAGCTGTTTTCCAGGCTGAACAGGGCAAAATATTTTTCTAAGGTGAACCTTAGCAAAGGCTATTATCAAATTCCTGTAAAGCCTGAGGTCCGACCATATTTAGCCTTTAGCACTTCGGATGGACATTATGAATTCAACATGTTGCCATTTGGGTTGAAAAATGCTCCGAGTGTGTTCTCTAGAATGATGAGAAAATTGTTGGATCCACTGAAAAATCCATGTATAACTAATTTCATGGATGACATCCTCATTGCTACAGAAACATTTGAGGAACACATTAACTCTTTGACCATGCTATTTGATTTGCTCAGAGAGGCAAATTTAAATGCGAGACCCACCAAATGCTATATTGGTTGTAAAGAGTTAAAGTTCTTGGGACATACGGTATATCAGGGTAACATGACCCCTGACACCAAGAACCTTGAGAAATTGCAGAGGGCACCGAGACCACAGACAAAAAAGACGTGAGATCTTTTGTGTCTCTATGTGGATTTTATCAGAAGTACATTAAAAATTTTAACTCTATATGTGCTCCTCTGACGGATTTAACTCGCAAAGGAAATCCTGATAAAATTGTGTGGTCCGCACAGTGTGAATCGGCATTCAAGAGTTAAAGGAAAAACTCACTAGCAAGCTTATTTTGAAATTGCCTGATTTGACTCAGGAATTTGTTGTAAGAACGGACGCTAGCAATGTAGGATTAGGGGCTACATTGTTGCAACGGTCCAATTCAAAAAAGGGGGAGCTGAACCCAGTCGCTTATGCTAGCCGCAAGCTGAATAAAGCGGAGCAAAACTACTCAACAAGCGAGAAAGAATGTCTAGCTCTAATCTGGGCTATAAAGAAGTTCCAGATCTATCTGTATGGTCGGACATTTGTGGTCCAAACGGACCATCAGCCCCTCGTATTTTTATCACAGGCTAAGCATGAAAACGCCCGGTTATTAAGGTGGTCGTTACTAATCCAACCTTATTCATTTTCCATTGAGTACATACCTGGTTCGCAGAATATGGGAGCGGATTTTTTGAGTAGGCATCCCACGGACGAAAACTCAGGATAGGACCCAGGATAAATGAGTTAATTTGATCTATGTGAATCTCGGATTTTGAACTCGATTTACAAGCATGTTCTTAAGTGGGGAGATGTGTGGTGATATCCGAAATTTCACCGATCAAAATATAACATATAGTTGTTTGTAGGTATAAAATAACATAGGAATCATCGCGCCACCAAAATACTAGCTTTTAGTACTCGGTATCTAAAGAGTTAACGCATAAAAACAATAGAACGAATTAATGCCAATGTGACGTCACAGACTTGCACGCCATTCCCAAAACGAACGATGAAGGATAAGAATATTTGCATATTAGGTCAAAGGCCATGGTTACGGTAGTCAAGCAAGTTTGAAAGTGTTGTTGTGGTTTTCTTAGAAATGGTATCCTATGCATTTCGAAATTGAAACTAACTGGCCAAATAGAACGGTAAGGAAAATAAAGAATAAAAGAAGATTAAAATGCTAATAATTAGTAATAAATATATATCCTATTCTTTCGTATAATATTATCGTACTGTAGAAGGAAAGATATATTATTATTTGCATCAATATAAAGGAAAGACGAAAATGGTAAGAATGAATAGACAGAAGGGTGTAATCTTATGTATCAGATGACAGACGGTAGACGAAGTAAATATTATCGTTCTGTATTAAAATGACTTAGATAATACTAGCGATATGGTAGAATGAAGACATATATCGACGGGTAGAGGGCTTCTTTACTAATGCTAGCCATATTGAGGGGAGAGAAAGGGGTGTCTCCTGATTTGAAAAAATATTAGGTTAACTTTTCAACAACAAAAAAGACGCGTAGGAGCAGATGAAATCGGATTGGTTGCTTAGAATAACTAACAGAAGAGAATAAATACACTGAGGCACAAGATTTCCTCGCCACTTTAAATTAACTATTCACGTATACAGTTATTGACAAATTCAGACAAGTTGTGCTTTTATGCCTTCTCAGTCCGATGTCAGCAGGAGATCTGTGTGACCATTTATGACCTGTATTTAACTTATATAGTGAAATATTCTAATATTTCGGTAAGAAGCAACATTTATAATTCTTATTGTATTTGACAATGTGTTTGCATTATTAATTATGTATGAATATTGGAAGGGTAGAGTCCCAGTTGTACAAGCGCCACTTCGACATGTCTTGTAAAAGCATTAAATGGGGTTAGATAATTTTATAGTTTCATGTAAAAGCCCTACAGCTTTACTTGTAATTGGGGATAAAATAAAATTTAATAAAGAGGGAAGCCAACATCAAACTTTGTGTTGTTTCACAGGGTTGCTAAGAAAGATATTATCCTTTTGTAGAAAAGCCAGACAGGCTTTCTGACATTGTGGGAGAAAAGAAAGTAATAAGGGAAAAGAGATTAATGAATAATGTTTTAAGTTACAACCAGCAAATCACTGGACATCTTTATCAATTACAGGGTATCACCTGAATGTATTTACTTAATTATAATAGGGTCTTATGTCTAGGAAGGGTTCAACATAAGTTTGAGATACTTGATAGGGAATACAGCACTCTACCAGATGGAGAAAATTACTATGTATATACAATTTTCTGATTAGGAACTGTTAACATGCATAAACCTTGTATGAGTGGAGATAGGTCAGACTAGTATTTTAGGGAAACGAATCTTTTCTTTCCCAGGGTTTCTGTAAGAACCTGAAGTGCGCCAGTCACGTGTATGTTCAAGAAAAGTACCAGTGTGAGGCCATATGGTTGAGTGCCTTGCAGTATCTACCATCCACAAGCTGTACCTTGATGTAAAAGGGCAGATTAATGTGCAGGACATCGCAGAATTTACATCTATATAAAAGCTAAGCCCTGTGTTTTGGGCTATGTCAATTCAAAAACTGATCCTCCACGTCGATTATATTAACCAGTTTCCTAGATATGATGACATTATTGATCCATCAAAATTGTGCTTATTCCTCGATGAAAGTATCACACTAAGAACAGTTCCCATCCAAATAGATTCAAGATCAAGATATGACAGACTTTATGAGATAAACTTGTATTTGTGTATATATATGTAATTAATCTTTAACGTTTAATTTTCTTCAACTCAAATCACGAGAACTTAATACATTGTAAAAAATGTATCAGACCAAAATTCAATAGTGAGTTGTTTACTGCCTTGTTAGTTAACTCTAAAGTGTGGTTGTTGTTATTTTATTCACATACATTTCATATACCCTAGACATCCAGCTACACAATATCCATAAATCAGTACATATAGTGGGAAACTATACATAGCAGGTTGGGGTCATTGGTGGAAGCAAGACAGGTTCCCTGACAATATATTCAGAATTAAACTTCCTCAGGGGCTTGCATAGCTGACTTCAATTCTGTTATACATAATATCTCCTTAATCTATATCAACCCACCACAACAGAGAACCGAATAAAGATATTCGGTGCAAAAGAAATGACTTGTGAAATGACTCGAACAATAATGACAGTTGCTCTTTTACCATGTGGACATCCATTCTGATATTTTTTTTATATTGCATCCATTTGTACAGATGCCGCTTCAGGTTCCTCTACTGACTGGGCAATTGCCATGAAACCTAACATTTACTCTCTGACCTTTGAGCTTCGACCTGACACTAACGCCAGCAACGGGTTTGCCCTCCCACCATCCGAGATCGTTGCTACCGGGGAGGAATACTATGCCAGTCTTATTGTTCTCGCGAACCAAATTAGGACATAAATGAACCAAAAATAAATACGTTTTTGTTTAAAAGTTCAAAAGTTTGTTTGTTTGTTTGTTTTTGTTTTTTTGCTCATTTATTTTTCATGATTGGGGTATTTATCCACGCAGTTTTCATTGTCATTATTGTTAATCGTCTCTATAGAATATTTTTAAAATATTTGAAACTTTGAATGGAATGAGAACAAAATACATGCATCAGAAATTATCCTTCAAAAGTCAATCAGAACCGGGTATCTGTGAAGTGATAGGAAAGAGTGAATTACTTTGTACATAAATGGGGCAAAATGGAGTCCCCTTAAAGATCATTAACTTAATAGAGAAAACTTATTAAAACATGGCATGCAGAGTTTTTTATGAAGAACGACTTACAGAACCGTTTGCGATAAAAATTGGAGTGCGAAAGAGATGCGTCTTATTTCCATATCTTTTCTAACTTGCAGTAGATTGGGTTATGAGAACACGTACGTCACACAACAGAAATGGAATCCAGTGGAATCATTCTTAACAGATTGATGATCTAGATTTTGCCGATGACTTCGCTCTTCTGTCCCATTACCATAATCAGATGCAAGACTAAATGAAAATGAAAGACCCACTGGTTCTGAAAAAAAAATATTCCGACATATTCTGGGAACCCAACGAGGTATCTTTAGATCTTGAAGCAGACGCCATACCTCTTTGCCTCTCCAACCCCAACTATATTGTAGGTAAATCATGATATATATATATATATATATATATATATATATATATATATATATATATATATATATATATATATATATATATAAAAATATATATATATATATACATAACGACATATTTAAAGAACGAAGTAAAAACAATAAAACTGCTGCACATTCGTATAATTTCATTAAAAAGGGGAACCCGAAATGGTAGATGATCCATTAAACAATATACCTATCGGTCCGAGATCGTCTAATACAGTATAGAACTTGAATTAAATGAGAAAAAAAATACGAAGAAAGATATAGGATTTTTCAGTCGACTTCCCAGACTTCAGACACGCCACCAATAAAAATCTAGGGAAGGTAATATCAGGAAAACGGTCCATTGAAATCTGCAGCTCTCTTTATTGGTGTGCTTTTTTTCTCTCTGATCTTTCTAAAAGACCAAAAAACATGGAAATTTTGATAAAAATATAGATTGAGAGAGAGAGAGGTGGAAAGAGATAGAAAAAGAGAGAGTAAAGAGAGAGAGAAAGGGAAGTAAAGAGAGCGAGAGCGAGAGAGAAGCACAATACGAACAATTTCGCTCATCTCTAGCTCTTGGCACCTAGGGTGGGGTGGGGGTGGGGGGCTGCTCTCTGTGTCCTCCTACGGCGCTGAGTAGCGGTTACACAAAAGATAGAGCGACACAACCTTACAGAACATGTGTAAGACAAACGTTGGGAGGACACAACAACACAAGACAACAGGACAGACATGATGTCTTACCCTTGATGAGATTGTCATCCGTAATTTTAAAAGTCTTTGGTTTATATTTTAAGTACACATTTTAATGAAGATCACACAGAGACAAAAACAAGTTACAAATTAGGAGATCAGAAGACATAAGATCAGAGAGGAACAAACAAGCACGAATTTGATGCGCTGTAGATGTCAATTGTCAGCTGATATCTCCAACGACGATAGATTATGCAGAGATATACATGCAGAAATATGATGCGCTGAAGATGTCAATCATCAGTTGATATCGCCAACGACGATAGTTTAAACAGTTATAAAGGCGGAAATACGATCCAATGTAGATGTCAATTGTCAGCTGATATCGCCAACTGCAATAGATTATACAGAGATATAAAGGCAGAAATACAGTGCACTGTAGATGTCAATTCATTCCAAAGACGTAAGTTGAGAGAGGAAAAAACGAATAATGAGGGCTGTAAATGTCAATTCATTATGAAGACGTAAGGTCAGAGGGAAACAAACGCTAATAAGGAAAGCTGTACGTGTCAATTTATTTATAAGACTTTACGTCTTATAAATAAATTGACACGTACAGCTTTCATTATTAGCGTTTGTTTCCCTCTGACCTTACGTCTTCATAATGAATTGACATTTACAGCCCTCATTATTCGTTTTTTCCTCTCTCAACTTACGTCTTTGGAATGAATTGACATCTACAGTGCACTGTATTTCTGCCTTTATATCTCTGTATAATCTATTGCAGTTGGCGATATCAGCTGACAATTGACATCTACATTGGATCGTATTTCTGCCTTTATAACTGTTTAAACTATCGTCGTTGGCGATATCAACTGATGATTGACATCTTCAGCGCATCATATTTCTGCATGTATATCTCTGCATACTCTATCGTCGTTGGAGATATCAGCTGACAATTGACATCTACAGCGCATCAAATTCGTGCTTGTTTGTTCCTCTCTGATCTTATGTCTTCTGATCTCCTAATTTGTAACTTGTTTTTGTCTCTGTGTGATCTTCATTAAAATGTGTACTTAAAATATAAACCAAAGACTTTTAAAATTACGGATGACAATCTCATCAAGGGTAAGACATCATGTCTGTCCTGTTGTCTTGTGTTGTTGTTGTTGTGTCCTCCCAACGTTTGTCTTACACATGTTCTGTAAGGTTGTGTCGCTCTATCTTTTGTGTAACCGCTACTCAGCGCTGTAGGAGGACACAGAGAGCAGCCCCCCACCCCCACCCCAGGTGCCAAGAGTTAGAGATGAGCGAAATTGTTCGTATTGTGCTTCTCTCTCGCTCTCGCTCTCTTTACTTCCCTTTCTCTCTCTCTTTACTCTCTCTTTCTCTATCTCTTTCCATCTCTGTCTCTCTCAATCTATATTTTTATCAAAATTTCCATGTTTTTTGGTCTTTTAGAAAGTCGTCTGAATAAGAAAATTGCTGACGATGACATTGCGTTAAATGGTTTTAAAACAATTAGGCGAGATTCAAGTAGACAATTAGAGACGGGTCTAGCAGTTTATATCTCTACTTCTCTCAGTTATTGCTGCAGAAACGATCTAGAGACTACAGATGTAGAACACATATGGTCAGAGGTAAAGCCGCAAAATCAAAGACCCATTGTAATCTGATATCTTTATCGAAATCCCAGTGTAGGAACAACATGATTTGAAGATTTCACGAACCTGATGGATTAAGTAATTACTACAGTTAATGAAATTATTTTTTTTTGGTGATTTCACTATCGATATGCATAAGCCAAGCCTAATATCGTCCAACATCATAGCATCGTATAACATAAACCAAATAGTCAACACACCTACCAGAGTAACAAAAACATCATCCAAACTGATCGATCACATCTATGTAACCTGTCCAGAAAACATTATAGAATGCTCCATCCCTACTATTGCTATGAGTGACCACTATCAGATATGTTGCACTTGGGCAAAGAAAAATGGGTAAAAATCTCCAAAAAAAATAAACACATTAGTATTCAACTCAGAAGTCTAAAAAATGTCAACCGTGAAATATTTTTTGAATGACCTGCGAACTGCAGCTCTCGCCAAGGTTTAACAAATTCCTGATCCTGACGACGCCATCATATTTTGGTCAATGTCATTTTATAGTAACATATCATCAATCAATCATCATAATCCATGATTCTCGCCGTTTGTACGTCGTTCACATCTAAGGGATGAAAATGTGATTGAAAGTTAGACATTAATTGTATTGTTTCCCTTATATGCACTCTCCCGAAAATAGTAACACTCAAATAAGAAAAGTCGGTGTAGAACCCAGTTTCATTCCGGAAACGGATTTAACTCATCATTTTGTTAAAAATAACCTTAAAATGTAAGTTTTTGATTGTTTCTTCAAGACAAAATTCTAATTTAAAGTATTGCAGACTTATTATTATGGACCAAAATGACAAGGTGGCTGCGAAAAAAATGTTGTCATCAAAGAACTTTTATACTGAATTAAAAAATATTTTAAAAATATATTACAGT
This sequence comes from Oreohelix idahoensis, assembly GCA_024509875.1. Lineage (NCBI taxonomy): Eukaryota > Metazoa > Mollusca > Gastropoda > Stylommatophora > Oreohelicidae > Oreohelix > Oreohelix idahoensis. The sequence goes on from JAMPIV010002945.1 coordinate 129,772, forward strand.
TTTTTATTTACTTCCGTCATTATTGACGGGTTATTGCTAGTTTTTAATAAGCATGCCTACTATAGAAATTCACATGACAAGACAAATCAAATCTCCATGGATCACACAAGACGTTACATGACGCTATGAGGTAGAAGGATCGGGCGCATAAAAATAAGGACATCATTACAGATCGGACAGTCAGAAATAAAGTACAATACTTAATTCGTAGAGAAAAGAAAAACTACTTTAGAAATTTAGCTAGGAGCAAAACAAACAATAAAGAGATATGGAGGGCAATCAACGCTTATGTGAACAAACGAAATTTTCCAGACTCACCGACTCCTAATACGTCACTTATTTGTACATACTTCAACAATCATTTTCAGGCAGACATCAACAATATAAAATCCATCATACCTTCTTCCCCTTATGACTTAAGCAAATTATCTACATTCTGTGAGAACAAATGTACTAACACAATTCCATCCGACATCCCTTTTATAACAGTTAACGAATTTTATAACTACCTTACTGGCCTTAAAGATAATAACTCATCGGGACTTGATGGAATCAGTAATCGAATATTGCGTTAAGCTGCACCAGCTATTTTTGATTCATTAACGTACATATATAATCAATGTATCGCAAGGAGTTACTTTCCATCTGCTTTTAAAATCGCTAAAGTATACCGACTTGTGACACCAGGTTCAACTGATAGTAGTAACCTTGGTTACTATAGGCCCATTTCTCTTATATCTTCGCTGTCCAAACCACTGGAAAAACACATACACAAAACAACAATAGAACACCTAGCCAATAATTACCTGCTAATTGATAGTCGAGGTTTACACCAAAACATTCATGCCACATAACTTTAACTGAGATGATAGACAGCTGGTACCTAAAGATCAATAACGATAATATATGTGGGGCAATCTTTGTAGACTTTAAAAAGGCATTTTGATATGATAGACCACATTATTTTAATCAGAAAATTAGAAACAATGAAAGTAAATCTTAAGCTAGTGAAGTTAATTCAATCATTCCTGTCAGATAGACGACAAACACGTAGTGTCTTACAATAATTCTTTGTCAAATCCAACCGTTGTCAAAACCATCGGTCCTCAGGGTTCAATTCTCGACCCTCTTCTCTTTGCCGTTTTCATTAATGATCTACCTTTACACATCAAACACGCATCCTGTGACCTGTTTGCCTATGACTGTACTGTGTATACAAGCGATGAAAGTTGCATCACACTAGAATATCTTTACAAAACGATACAAATAATCTTATTAAGTGGAGCAACGAGAATCGCAAGCAAATAAATATTTGTCAAACGAAATGTTTGTTAATATCAACCAGACAAAAACTACAAAACTCACAGAAAACAACACTTCAGCTATACATTGTAACATCACACATTAAAAACGTACATGAAAACAGAACTCTAGGTCTCACTGTTGACCAATACCTAAACTGGAACTCACATGTACATGTACTTTACAGAGCAAACGGCACAGAACGTTTACCAATTAGTCAAAATCAAACATTTCCTGGATGAGGAGGAAAGTAAATGTTCTACATATCTCATATACAAACACATCTAGACTATTGTTCCACAATCTGGGATGGTTTCTATAAGTATCTTCACATATTATCATATTTAATAAAACGAAATTATTTCACAAAATCTGGCACAAAATGCTCCAACGTATCTGTGGTCGCTATTAAAATACAATGAAGGATGTAGTCAGCGCTTAAACAGATTACAGGTACCCAAGCACAGGCTAGACCTATTTAAGAAATGTTTTTCTTACTCAGCAGCTCATCTTTGAAATAGTCTTCTCAGCGACCTGAAAAACACGCACAGTCCCTACTCGTACAATCGTAGACTGTTCAAATACGTTATGAGCGCTGATTATATGCCGCCCTAACTGATTATGTTTCGAATTATTATCTAATATACTGTATAGAGGGTCTGATGACTTAGTTTTTCATTACAATATATTTATTTCTTAATTGTGACCAGAAACTGTTCATATATGCTGTTATACTACTTTATAATGTTGCACTGCCCTTAAATTAATACTTTAAGTACGCTGGAGAATGTCTGAAACACAGTAATAAAAGGTTAGTGAGAGGAAGGACAGAATACAAGAAGGGACTGTGCGCCCGATTCTCAACCCTTGGAAAATTAATTTCCTTCATATCTGTTCGCCTAACTATCTTCTTAGTCTGCTTGATTCTGCTCTTGAGTTGGGGAAGACAGAGACAGCGAGGAATGAACTAGTTACCCGACCTCATAAAGCCGGACCTAGCATTGTGAAGACTTAAACAATTCACTCCCCACGGCAGTATCTGCTATGGGTCTCAACGCCGCTCACTTCTGGTAAAATCTCTCGTATAAACTGGAAAACACGTCGAATCAATATTCATTCAATAACATAATGTTCGAATATTGCACGAGCTCTTAAGACACGCACCCCTATGTCGTAAATTATATCTGATAGAAAATAGATGTTTATAGTCCTGTCTCCTGCTCAGGCAATACTATAAACATCTATTACCTATCAGTTATAATTTACGACATAATGGCAGCTCGTCGAGGGACTGAACTCTAAGTCTGAGTCTAGATAAATGTCTAAAGTCTGATATTGAATCTGAATTTTCATCTAGATGGAGTGTGTTTGTAAGTTTGTCTTGTGATTTAAGGAATAAAAATCCCTTTTCATGGTTCAAACCCGGGCGTCAGCGTTTGAAGGAATGTTTACGACCGGAAATTTGACTGAATAACCTGAACGGCTTATGCACATAAATCCCGTGTGGATGGGAAGGAGCGAAGCTCCTGACCGGGTTGGAAGGAAAGTCCACTGACCCCCCAGCCTCGCAATGACATGTCATTGGGCCAAAAGAGCTGGAAAGCTCGAGTGCCGCTGGTTAGAGAAATAAAAAAGGAATAAAAATAATTTTCCCCTAGACAACGATCTTAGTTCTGGGTGTTGACCACACACACATAATAGCACTGGTTTTCTTTCCACAGCATCAAAGTGTTACGTGCATTTGTTCTGATAGTAATCTTTGTCAGATATATGAGATATATGATAATTTTGTTCAAGACCGCTAGTACGCGTGATTGTTTGGCAATCACTAGGTTTTTTTAGAAGCAGCAGAGTTTGAGCGAAGCTAAGGACCGATTTCTGACTTTACGTCTAGTTAATAACGTCCCTTACTCTTAACTGACTTCTAGAGTGGGCGAGTTTTGGTGGATTTATAATATAAGGGAAAAAAAATGTTCTCCTGCATTTTATAACAAATAAAAAAATTTTTATCCACCGTTAGTAATAGTAGTTTTTCCAGTATTAGCCTGATCTACCATTTATTTGGCTTAGTCGTCTATATTAGGAGCCTAGTGCCAGGTAATAACAGCGATTAGATAACTGATAACGGGACAGGAGGTATCTGAGTTAAATAATAATAATTCTTGTTTTGGTTTTTTTTTCGTAAGTTGGTAAAGGATAGAGTTTTTCTCTCCTTTTCTTTTTCTTTCCTCGGGTTAGCGGCATCCAGTTATTTGACATGGCTGAGCGTGCTAAACTTAGAGAATGCTAAGAGAGGAAGCAAAGGAAACAGGATTGCAAGGAGAAGAAGTTACCGCTTTTGTCAACGAAGAACTTGATAGATATGACGCGGAGAAGAAGGAAGCCGAAGCTAGTGAGAAGGAGAAGGCAGCACAAGAAAGAGCGGAGAAGAAAGAAGTGGAAGACCGTAATTGGAACAAAAGAAAACTGAGGCAGAGATGGAAGCTCGCAGGGCAAAACACGAGGAAAGAGAGAAGGAGAGACAACATGAGGAAAGAGGGAAGGAGAGACAGCATAAACTGGCGCTTAAGGCCCTAGAGGTCCAAAGTCGCGGTGCTATGTCTTCATCCAGCAATGGAGAGTCTCCACCTCAGGCACGGTTAACTGATCAATCCAGTACCCAATCTCCTCAACTCTTAGCTATGTCTTTCGCCCTGGAATCTTTCCAAAGCCCTAATGAGAAAATTGACTCGTTTCTAGAGAAATTTGAGAGAATGGCGACACTGTATGGGTTAGAGAGTTCCCGATGGTGCCAAAAGATTTCACAGGCTTTGAAAGGTAGTGCTTATGACGTCTACGTAAAACTGGGAAGCAGCCATCAAGACAACTACGACATGTTAAAGAAGGCTTTACTGGAGCGTTTCGAAATGAACGCTCGCAAATTTTTGCACCTGTTCAGAAACAGCCGGAAGGAAAGCACTGAGACATTTCCCCAGTTCTCTTCACGCCTGACAGGCTATTTGACATAGTGCATGGAACTTTCCGAGCGCCTTCTCACTTATGAAGGACTTCTGGAATTTGTTCTTACAGAACAAATAAAAACCACTTTGTCAAACGAAACCCGTAGATTTCTGGCTGAACAATGCGCAGTAAAGTTGGATGACATTCTCAGTAAGTCTGAACGTTACGTAAATGCTTTGGCCGAGCTTTCCAGCTCAAAACGCAAGCCGACAGATGAGCCTTCTCGGAGAAATAATCTAGAGCCGTCTCCCCATTCTTCCCATCACCATAATCCACGAGAAACTTTATCTCAGAACCCTCCCCAGGAAAAAGCGAAATTCTACAAGTCCAAATACCCCACCAACAAAAATTCTGATCAGCCCGCCCCGATAACATGGCACAGCCGCCAGAAAGGTCAAGACAAGGGAAAGACCCCTGCACCAGGGACATCTGATCAGAGCAAGCACACCGGGACGAATAGAATCGGTTGCTTGTTAATAGACTCGCAACGGAGAATTAGTGTCAGTGATTCTCAGCCTGAGAGTGAGAGGCCCTCAACGCGACGAACTGTTATTTTGAACGGGACTTCGACATCTTGTCTTTTTGACACAGGATTATCTTTTGATTGTTTTGTCGCAAGGCATTTGGTCAAACCTGGTCAAGAGACAGAAGACCGTCAAATTATGTGGAGTTTTCAAGAGTGATGCACTCATGACGCTTCCCATCGCATTGGTGGAGATACACTCTGATTTTGTCAGAGTTGTTATCAAAGCGACTATTATGGATGATCCTATCTACCCAGTAATACTCGGATGTAGATATGTGTTTGTTGGGAGACCGAAAGAGCCGATTGTGGCAGCAGTAACCACAAGAAGCCAAACCAAGAAGGAACGGGAGCCTGCGCCAAATTTGTTACCTAAGGAACTAAAAGAGGCGCAACAAAAGGACCCTACCTTGGAACTCTGCTTTAGGAAACTGCCCATGGCCAAGGACCCCAGACACAACGGAAACATCTTTTCTAAGGATGGCGTACTATATCGTAGAACGGGCAACCCTGATGAGGGGCATAATTAGCTCCTAGTACCGACACAGTACAGAGACCAAATCTTAGAAATGGGGCACTCTGTTCCCTTTAGCGGACATATGGGACAAAACGCCACTAATCAGCAAAGATCGACTCACTATTGGTGGCCAGGAATGAACACTGATATTATCAGATACGTGAAATCCTGCGCCCAGTTCCAACGGGTGGCCCCAAGCATTGGACACCCCCCCATCCCCCAGTTCCCATGGGTGAAATGCCAATAGTGGGGACTCCATTTGAACGGGTTGCTGTCAACATTGTAGGACCCCTAAAAAGGACTAAATGAAAAAACAGGTTTATCCTGACCTTAATCGATACATTCACTATGTGGGCCGAAGCTATACCGCTAACATGCACGGATTCCAAGCATGTCGCAAAAGCCCTAGTGCAGATATTTACACGGTTGGGATTTCCTCAACACGTTTTGACGGATAACGGATCCCAATTCCTTAGCCTGTTAATGGAGGAGATCTTTATGATCTTGAGGGCCAAACACATCCACACCAGCCCGTACCATCCGGCTGGAAATGGGCTCGTGGAACGCTTCAACGGCAGTCTCACCATGATGTTACGTAAGCTGGGCCCAGAGAAACTTGAAGATTGGGACTTTTTCATTCCTGCAGCCTTATTCGCCTACAGGGAAGTCCCATAGGCCTCTACAGGTTTACCACCAGCTACTCTTTTATTCCTCAGACCTATTAAGGGGCCGCTAGAAGCCTTACTCCGGTCACTGACAGACCAGAAGGCCGACGAGACAGTCGTCTCAGCCAGCAAATATGTATCGGAACTTAAGGAAAGGTTACAACTAGGATGGGATCTAGCAACAACCAACCTTAAGAAAGCACGCGCAAAGCACGGTAAACGATGAAATAAAGCAGCGAAAGAGAGAGAACTCCAACCAGGGGAGAAGGTATTGTTGTTACTGCCAATCGGAAGCAAGAAACTACGCATTGGATGGCAAGGGCCGTTTACCGTCCTTAAAAAGATCTCAAAGACGAACTACAAGATCTCTATTAAAGGAAAGGAGAAGGTCTACCACGTAAATCTGTTAAAGAAATACTTGGAAAGACCGGTGCCGTCCTCCGAACATCTCCTGGCGGTGATGATGATGATATAATCCCTTTAATCTCCTGGCGGTAGCCACAATTGTAGCAAGTTTAATTTGCTGGAGAGGTTAAGATGTTATAAAGAAATAAAGATTGCTGTGTATGTGTCAACCGTATGAGGTCAAGCTATGTAAGACCCTGAGTCTAATAGTTGATGAAAATGATGATGAATTCTCAGGGTACCTAACGCTACCTCTCTAGATCTCAAACGGTGCTGTATTTTATTTCTAGTGTGTGGTGTTTGATGTGGCTAGTGTCTAGGGAATGCAATGAAATGATGGTACATCAAAACAACATACTATAACACACTAATAGTAAAGTAATGTCTGTGGTTTAAGTGTTTTTTTTAATATGAATTCTTTTTTTTGTACAATTTTAATCTGCCTGTCCTGCAATCTCTTTTGGACAGGTCTTTGAAAATGAGGAAAATATATCTTACAACAACTGATTAACTAAAATTGGACTCTTTGTCCGATAAGAATAATATTAATATATTGTTCCTGTAGGTGTATTCACAGACTATTCTTTAGTACATAATAGTGTAAGTCATTTATATGAGGAGCTGTTGTTGTCGTCATGCCCCTATCTTTATAGTTAATTTTGGGGAATAATACTTTTTATCCCGATGAACTGTCAGAGTGCCCAGCTAATGGCACATCACCTTATATTCTTCTATGTAGATACACACGTCCAACACTGCTCTGCATAAAATATGTCAGCTCACAGAAGCTCCTGGCTAACTGCTGACAGTATAAACTTTCACTGGAGATTTTCTGTCTTCAAATATATTCATCAGGTTTCCTGTCACCGGCTGGTAACAGGATATAAAACCCTGCAATAAAAAGACACCCTGGCCTTTTCATATCTGATTTAGACGTCCATTAACTATGTATACATGATGGGATGGGGTCAGCCTCGTGTGCATACAAGTGCACCAGCCCCTAATTCATATGACTTCACCTTACTGTGACCACACGGCAGGTCCATATGGCGGATACGCCACTGTAATTTTACATAGTTTTCTTCAACACAATAAAGTGGAGTAAACACATCTCCTTCTATATGATTTTCTCTTCTTTTCCTAACTATAAACGCTCTAGGCATGTTGATGAATGTTCATGGAACACAGAGGCTTGCTAACATATTCTGATCTAATAATAATAATAATAATGACAATATGCAACATTCAACCACAATTCAATGTGAGGACTCAATAACTTTTGCTCCCGGCATGTCCGTCACTTTTCCCAATAGCAGTATCTAGCTTTTTGCAGTTTTAATAAGGCATATTAATAAATAAATCATTCTTACCACAAATTCAATTAAATATAACACAAGTAACAATGACTGGCAAATATGGCCTAAGTTTCTCTGCCTCTGTCCAGACTGTTAGATTAGTATTTATTTTACAATCAACACTTCTGTTCTCATCGTACTTTAGTACAGAAAATTTCTATTCAAATGGCCAAGAGCCTTGTAAGCTTTTGCTAATATCAATTTGGGCTGGCCAATGAAATCAGGCGACTACCAAATTTTGAATTTAGTTTTCAAAAACAAAACCCCAAACATACTATGTGTCTCGTAGTCCATTGGTCAGTCTGCCTTAGCTATTCCAATGCAAAAATATGTTTAGTTTTGGGCTACCAATTCTGCCTCTCCCTTCCTCCTAGTGTTAACCAATCAAATTGAATCACTCCTATGCCTCTTTTTTCAAAATTGCGTCCCCAAATGTTACCAATAAAATAAGCAAGGACGATCATCCGTTTGTCACACTGTACTAAAATATATACTTCTACAATATCTTAGTTATTTATTGAGCGAATTTTGATATAGAAACATATTATTGACCAGAAGACTAAGCTCTATCTGTCTATGTAAGTTTTATGTCAGTCTTTAGTGTCGTTAACATTTTTGTCTTTTTCTATGCATTTTGGGTTTTCTTTTTCTGAACCATAATATTAATACACTCTATCTTCAAGATTCATCTAAGTTCTTGTGAGGACTATGAAGGATTTGATATATTGTAATAATATTAATTCTATCATTCTAACCATCCTTGATTCTGTATAACTAAAGTCATTCTAAGTTTTCACTTTCAGTATCGTTCTACCCCCACTTCCCCTTCTCCCAATGGTTATTTGAATCGTAGTTACATGGTCTAGCCTAACGCCATGGTGGGTAATAAACAATAAATGTAGCTGTGAATTTACAGAAGGCCCTTCTTGCTACCACTTACGACCTCACACATATCTTTTTTTACTAATGAATGTGGCTACGTTAAAAATCTAGGGTACTGATATGGAATGTGTTGTGGTAGATTACATACACACACACACAGATATTTAATAAGTCTAATAATATTAATAGAATTTATAACACACTGAACTAACTCAAGCTGTTTAAAATTTTGATATTAAATTTTCTTTAAGTTTATTTGTTCTGAACCAAAGTTTTATTTTGGTCAGAACATATGAAAGGTTTTGCAATTATGAATGAAATGCATGAATATATGGCATAATAAATGAAAGGTGTGTACATATGTATTTTACAAGACTAGTTAATATTACTACTGTTTATATTTGTAATTTCTCTGGGAGATCGATTAATGGATGTGCTGTTGGGGTGGCTTCATCACTCTCAGTCTATGACTACCAAACATTGTCCATTTACTGATGGGAGGAATACAAGTTTATTTCCCAACATGGTATGTTCTAGTTGATGGGAATATAGTTGGTGTGTTAGTTAGAAAATAAGTTGGTGAATGTCCAGCAGGCCAGACGCTCACGTATCTTGACTGAGTAGTTCTGGTGCTGGAATCTGGTGGCCCCACCTCTCCGTGCTTGGGGGGCAATATAAGGCTGCTCTGCCAAAATACTATACTGCACGGGTCCTCACTTGTATTTTACAACACATCATTTGACACCACTTTGGTGCCAAATAAAAAAACTCACAGTTCTGAAATAAAAGTATTGGGTCATGTGTCAGAACTCTACCTCCTGAGCCACTTCTACACACAACACTACACAACCACACCACATAGACCGGGTCAGATCTCTCTGACCATACAGCACATCTTACCAAGTTGGTTTCACATAGTATAAGTTCCCCAAGACTAGATATTCTGAAATATGTTCATTAGCTTCCTGCCATTGAATAGGATAGGTGATATGTTCCACTGATCTCAACACTTGATCCGCCCTTCATAATCCTTGCTGGCGTTTATGTATTTTGTTTGTCTCTAGACCCTGAACTGGGGCTGGGGATCTAGAGCGAATCCTTATTTGTTGTAAGGGATAGATTTTGATATGGCAGTATCAAATCACTCGAAACATTAAACAATATTAAAATATACAAAGAAATACTTTCAGTCTTACCAGAATTATGAATAGAGAACACAGTTATATGCTAGCAAAACTCAGCTGAGCTGCTGGCTCTAGTATGGCGTCCCTCTAAATATAGCAATTAGTTTCTGGGAATTACACCACTGAAGAATTACTGTGTCTACTACTGGACAATTTATGATGAATGGCAAAATTGCGCGTCTGAGCGCCGATAATATGTTTATCTGTGGCCAATCACCGCCTTTCCCCCTTTTCAAATTTCAAACCTCCTACCAAAAGTCAATTCAGTCATACCTCAGTCAAGTATGTATTATTGTCTGTTGGTCCGTCTGTCTCTACTTGCGTTTTTTACAAAAACACACTTGTTTATACATGCATTTCCTACACGAATCTGCCTCTAGAGTTATTTTTAGCCACAACTTTCCACTAATTCCCCCCTCTCTTTCATTCATCTAGATTTTAGCACTTGAGTCTCAAGGCCGCAATTTTTTGAAAATTAGTGACATTTTTTTGTTTCAATGCAGTCGCTCGCTGATATGAACAACAGTCTTTTGTCAATATCTTCATTATTATTTATCCGTCTGTATAAATGAAAGCATATTATTTCTCTGCTCAAGATGGGCCATCAGGCCAGCTAGGTTTTATATTCCTAACATTATTATTAAGAAAAAGTTACTTTTCAAGGTTAGTTGTTTTTTTTTTTGAAATATGTTCAAGCATCTTCTGTAATGCGTTTGCCGCTGAATTCAAATAAAAGGGCTAAGTATCGTAAAAGCGTCCAAGAAATGACTGTTGCGTATAATAGCTAAGGTCCCTTTTGTCCATTTCTTTACCTCGTGTCAACTTGGGGACGTGAATTTTTTTCCTTTCCCCACCAATTGCGTCTTTTTAGCCTTGCTAGTTTCAAGCACGTGTTCAGTCATATTTTTCTTTTTGATCTCCGTTCTCATCCCGTCTACAAGAGTAAACGTTTTGCCTTCACGTCTAACAAGTTAATTTCCATGGCGGGTGGTGACCCGCGGCAAGGGCGATCATGTCTTCTAGTAGCTTACGCATTATTTTTATCCCTACATTTTATCTTTGGAGATATTTTAACGTTGTATCACGGTTAATTTTATCACACATCTCCCCACTTGAAAACATGCCTACGGCAAGTTCCAAAAAGAGTGATACACATAGATAAAATTACTCCTCACGCCTGCCACTACTCTAATTTTGATCACAGGGGTGCCGACTGAGGAAATCTGCACCGACATTCAATTTGCCTGGGATATATTGGATACTAAACTGTTAAGGTTGAAGCAATAAAGACCACCTCAGCAATCTTGCGTTTTCATGCTTAGCCTGAGATAAGAATACTAGGGGCTGATGATCCGTCTGGACCACAAAAGTCCTACCATACAGATAGATTTGAAACTTCTTTATTGCCCAGATTAACGCTAAACATTCTTTTTCGCTTGTGGAATATCCTTGTTCCGCCTTATTCAATTTGCGGCTTGCATAAGCGACTGGGTTCAGTTCCCCATCAGGTGAAGATGATCTTTGCAACAAAGCCGCCCCGAGTCCTACATTACTTGCATCTGTTCTTACGACAAAGTCCTGTGTCAAATCAGGCAGTTTGAGAATAGGCTTGCTAGTGAGTTTTTCCTTTAAGTCTTGGAACGCTAATTCACTTTGTGCAGTCCAAATAATTTTATCTGGAAGTCCCTTGCGAGTCAGATCAGTCAGAGGAGCACAAATAGAGTTAAAATCTTTGATGTATTTTTGATAAAATCCGCATAACGACACGAATGATCGCACGTCCTTTTTTTGTTTGTGGTCTAGGTGCTCTCTGCAGTTTTTTCCAAGTTCTTGGGATCAGGGGTCATGTTACCCTGATATACAGTGTGTCCCAAGAATTCCAACTCTTTGCATCCAATACAACATTTTGTTGGCCTAGCAGTTAAGTTCGCCTCCCTAAGCCTATTAAATAACATTTTTAGAGCGTCAATGTGTTCTTCAAATGTCTCTGTGGCGACGAGAATATCATCCATGAAATTCGTGATACATGGGTTATTCAGGGGATCCAACAATTTGCGCATCATCCTTGAAAATACACTCGGAGCATTTTTCAATCCGAATGGTAGCATGTTGAATTCATAATGTCCTTCCGATGTGCTAAATGCTAAATAAGGTCTCACTTCAGGCTTTACTGGAATCTGGTAATAGCCTTTACTAAGATCCACCTTTGAAAAGTATTTTGCCTTGTTTAATCTGGCAAATAACTGTTTTGTGTCTGGTAATGTATCCACTTGTCCTTCTGTGACAGCATTCAGTTTCCTGTAATCTATGCACAGTCTGTGTTCCCCAGACGGTTTTCTCAACAAAACGACACTGGAGCTAAAAGATGATTCACTGTGTGAAATAATCCCCTCCTTCAACAAATAATCTATTTCTTCCTTCAATGCCTTCTCCTTCGCGAACGGAATAGAATAGGCTCTCATACAGATTGGGTTTGAGTCTACCAGTTTCATGTCATACTGTAGCAAATTTGTATGTCCTGGTTTATCTGTTAATACATCTGTATGTTCCTCCAGAACCTGTTGAACTCTCTCCCTCTGATTTTTAGTCAGGTGCTTACTGACTTTTACCTGTGCTGCTGTTTCACAAGGATGTAATGGGTATTCATGGGAGGTGAGTGGTTCCTTTTGCATTTGAGTTGCGATAGCCAAGGTCAGTAAGGGGGTGCTTTCCTGGAGTGGTCTGTCCAGATACTTCTTTAACAGGTTTACATGATAAACTTTCTCCTTCCCGTTTTTGTCAATTTTATAGTTTGTTCTAGACACCTTCTCTAGAACCGTATATGGACCTTGCCATCCAATTTGTAATTTATTCTGGCTACCGGGTAGTAGAAGCAGCACCTTCTCTCCCACAGCTAGTTCTCTGTCCTTTGCCTTCCTATTAAAATATGCTGCATGTTTCTTCCTGGCTTGTTTCAAATTATCATTTGCCAGTTTCCATCCAGCTTTCAAACGAGTGGTCAGTTCGTTCACGTATTGATAAGATGAGGTAACAGTCTCTTCCGCCTTCTCATCTGTCCAGGTCCTTAATAGCGCTACATCTGGACCTTTAATTTATCATACGTATTTTTCATGGAACCCGTCGGGTCCCTTCCATTAGAAGCACTATAGTGAGGACTTTTCTTCCTAGAATCATCACTCACAAATCGACCACTACCAATTTTTTTCTTGGGTTTATCTCCCCACTTTAGATTGCTTGTGAGAGATCTTCGCTCTCTTTTAGTTTCATCCAGTTTATATAATCCTGACCGAGGGATTGTCAGCTTATTCTGGGTTAAATTTCTTCTTTGTACTCGTCGCATAGTGGCCATGTTAATCCATTCAAGTGAAGACTGGGTGTGAAAAGGGGGCTCCCATTGCACTTTGTCTACCTGAGTATAATAATTTTTCTTTCCAGGCCTAAGAGTGCCCCGTGGCGTTTCTAGGTCCTGCACATATTTTCCCTTTGTGGGTGTTCCCTCATGAAATACGCCACATGCTTCTACAAAGTTTTCAATGTCGACATTTACGTCGGGCCAATAGTATTTTCGAGCAACTTTTTGGCAGATGGTACCGACTTTTTCATGGTCCCCATCCTTTCCAACATGTAAGCTCCTTATTAAATTTGCCCTATATACCTTGGGAAGAACCAACTGTCCGTGACCAGTGGATCTAGTTCCTGTCTTCCTATATAGCAATCTGTCCTTCATAAAATATTCCCCCTTGCTCGGAGGTGTGTGGCATTTGGGCAATTTTTTAAAACAAGCCTTGAGTGTCCTATCCTCAGCCTGCGCCTTCCTCATCTCCTCTGGATGAGCATTTATAGGTTCACCTTCTTCCTCCTTCTTCTGTGACCTGGTCTGCACTGTCGCCATGATCACAGGTCTCTCGGGATTCCCAAAGAAGACGTATCTACACCCCAATATCAGAGGGTAGATTGGTTCATCTATCACTGCTGCTCTGATTTCTCCTTCCACATAGCGAGTTTTCACCGTTATCCTTGCGATGGGAAGTGTCATGAGTGGTATGTCCTTAGTTGCCCCTTGTATTTCCACTGTTTCTGTGGTATACTGACTTGGGTCCACTAGGCTAGACTTCACAACTGAATCATAATCCAAACCTGTATCATAAAGGCACCTTATGGTGACCCCATTACAAATAACATCCTCACAAACTGGGGGGTGATAAGGTTCCTGCTGTCCATTAGGATTAACCTTTAATCTTTGAGTCCCCGACTTCATTGCAGCAATGTTTGAAGGTTTCCTTCTACAAAATTCGGTGTTATGGTTATCTTTCTTGCACCATTTGCACCATCTTTTTCCTTGGTTAAACGGTTTTCTTTCATTGGATTTTTGGTCATTGAACTGTGAGTTTCTGTCTCGATAGTCATTTCTTGGCCGTTCAAAGTTTGTCCTGCCCTTATTACCCTGTTCTCTATTTTCAAATTTATTAAATGGCTGTGGAGCCTTAAAAGTTTCTATATGCTTCTTTTTAGAGCCACTTACCTCTGCCTGGGCTGCCTGATACCTCTCAGCGACATTTAAAACCTCCCCCAACTTCTCTGCACCTTGTTCCATGAGAAATTTTCTCATGTCTGGAGCCATGGACTTTCTCAATTGCTCTATCATGATCATCTCCTTAAGATCTTGGGTCTTCCCCAGAGCCGTCCATTTCTCCAAATAGGTTTCCAGTCTGGCAGAGAATTGGTGGTATGTCTCCCCAGACAACAGTTTGGCATTTCTAAATTTCTTACGATAAAATTCACCATTTTTTTCGTACCTTAATAACAAAGCCTGCTTCAACATGTCATAATTGTCTTGGTCTTCTCTGTTCATTTTGGCGAAGACTTCATAAGAAGTACCTCTCAGTCCCTGTGATAACTTTAAACTCCACCTCTCTCTCTCTCTCTCTCTCTCTAACCCATATGTAGTAGCTAATAACTCAAAACGTCCGAGGTACCCCTCTATGTCATCGTCTTTTTCAACAAAATGGTCTAAATGAAACCCCATAGCTGATGTTGAGGCTCCCAGACTGGGCGTAGCATCTGAGGCAAAAGGGATGGCACCATTTTCAGGAGCCTGGCCTTGTAGCTCCAGCTCCCTTAGTCGTAATTCGTGCTCCCTTTGCAACCTTCTATCTTCTGCCTCCCTTTCGGCCTTTTTATCTTCTGCCTCCCTTTCGGCCTTTTTATCTTCTGCCTCCCTTTGCTGTCGTTTTTCTTCTGCCTCTAATGCTTTAGCCTCCTTGTCAGCCTCAATCTGCAGCCTCCTAAGTTCTCTATCAGCCTCAATTTGTAACCTCTTCTCTTCAGCTACCTTCCTATCTTCCCTTTCAATATACTTATCACATTCAGCCGTTACATATTGAATTAAAACCTGACCATCCATTCCCATATCCCTCGCCGTTAGCACAGCAGCTGATCTGAACTTAGCTAGCTCCGCCATCACACACAATAACAATGATCAGGGTAAAAATCCAACCACTAAACAACTAAAGTAATTCTAATTACTATAGTCTAAAGTAATTCTAATTAGCCAGTTAACTAATTAATTACCACTGGCTGTGAAGATTCACCAACTTTTAATTTCACTTTTAATTTTAAGGGACACTTTTAATTTTTACAATGTGTTCCCCTAATTTTAATTCTCCCACCAGGAGATCCTAATATTACTGTTAAGCTAATTATCCCTGGACAAGACCCCAATATATGTAGTGGGTTTGATGGTACTGTATGGTTGTGATATTACCTAGTGTGATGCATGAGGTCAGCTGTGAAGGCTCCTGAGATAAATGTAGCTGTGAATTTACAGAAGGCCCTTCTTGCTACCACTTACGACCTCACACATATCTTTTTTTACTAATGAATGTGGCTACGTTAAAAATCTAGGGTACTGATATGGAATGTGTTGTGGTAGATTACATACACACACACACAGATATTTAATAAGTCTAATAATATTAATAGAATTTATAACACACTGAACTAACTCAAGCTGTTTAAAATTTTGATATTAAATTTTCTTTAAGTTTATTTGTTCTGAACCAAAGTTTTATTTTGGTCAGAACATATGAAAGGTTTTGCAATTATGAATGAAATGCATGAATATATGGCATAATAAATGAAAGGTGTGTACATATGTATTTTACAAGACTAGTTAATATTACTACTGTTTATATTTGTAATTTCTCTGGGAGATCGATTAATGGATGTGCTGTTGGGGTGGCTTCATCACTCCCAGTCTATGACTACCAAACATTGTCCATTTACTGATGGGAGGAATACAAGTTTATTTCCCAACATGGTATGTTCTAGTTGATGGGAATATAGTTGGTGTGTTAGTTAGAAAATAAGTTGGTGAATGTCCAGCAGGCCAGACGCTCACGTATCTTGACTGAGTAGTTCTGGTGCTGGAATCTGGTGGCCCCACCTCTCCGTGCTTGGGGGCAATATAAGGCTGCTCTGCCAAAATACTATACTGCACGGGTCCTCACTTGTATTTTACAACACATCATTTGACACCACTTTGGTGCCAAATAAAAAAACTCACAGTTCTGAAATAAAAGTATTGGGTCATGTGTCAGAACTCTACCTCCTGAGCCACTTCTACACACAACACTACACAACAACACCACATAGACCGGGTCAGATCTCTCTGACCATACAGCACATCTTACCAAGTTGGTTTCACATAGTATAAGTTCCCCAAGACTAGATATTCTGAAATATGTTCATTAGCTTCCTGCCATTGAATAGGATAGGTGATATGTTCCACTGATCTCAACACTTGATCCGCCCTTCATAATCCTTGCTGGCGTTTATGTATTTTGTTTGTCTCTAGACCCTGAACTGGGGCTGGGGATCTAGAGCGAATCCTTATTTGTTGTAAGGGATAGATTTTGATATGGCAGTATCAAATCACTCGAAACATTAAACAATATTAAAATATACAAAGAAATACTTTCAGTCTTACCAGAATTATGAATAGAGAACACAGTTATATGCTAGCAAAACTCAGCTGAGCTGCTGGCTCTAGTATGGCGTCCCTCTAAATATAGCAATTAGTTTCTGGGAATTACACCACTGAAGAATTACTGTGTCTACTACTGGACAATTTATGATGAATGGCAAAATTGCGCGTCTGAGCGCCGATAATATGTTTATCTGTGGCCAATCACCGCCTTTCCCCCTTTTCAAATTTCAAACCTCCTACCAAAAGTCAATTCAGTCATACCTCAGTCAAGTATATATTATTGTCTGTTGGTCCGTCTGTCTCTACTTGCGTTTTTTACAAAAACACACTTGTTTATACATGCATTTCCTACACGAATCTGCCTCTAGAGTTATTTTTAGCCACAACTTTCCACTAATTCCCCCTCTCTTTCATTCATCTAGATTTTAGCACTTGAGTCTCAAGGCCGCAATTTTTTGAAAATTAGTGACATTTTTTTTGTTTCAATGCAGTCGCTCGCTGATATGAACAACAGTCTTTTGTCAATATCTTCATTATTATCTATCCGTCTGTATAAATGAAAGCATATTATTTCTCTGCTCAAGATGGGCCATCAGGCCAGCTAGGTTTTATATTCCTAACATTATTATTAAGAAAAAGTTACTTTTCAAGGTTAGTTTTTTTTTTTTTTGAAATATGTTCGAGCATCTTCTGTAATGCGTTTGCCGCTGAATTCAAATAAAAGGGCTAAGTATCGTAAAAGCGTCCAAGAAATGACTGTTGCGTATAATAGCTAAGGTCCCTTTTGTCCATTTCTTTACCTCGTGTCAACTTGGGGACGTGAATTTTTTTTCCTTTCCCCACCAATTGCGTCTTTTTAGCCTTGCTAGTTTCAAGCACGTGTTCAGTCATATTTTTCTTTTTGATCTCCGTTCTCATCCCGTCTACAAGGGTAAACGTTTTGCCTTCACGTCTAACAAGTTAATTTCCATGGCGGGTGGTGACCCGCGGCAGGGCGATCATGTCTTCTAGTAGCTTACGCATTATTTTTATCCCTACATTTTATCTTTGGAGATATTTTAACGTTGTATCACGGTTAATTTTATCACAGTTACTAGGCGACTTGGATACAATACGGTGCATTAGTTTATTTTTAGATTCATAAAAAGCATTGGTTTTATTCTTCTCTCACTCTCTGTCCTCCCCCTTTTCTATCGCTCTAGCAAGCGAAACCAGTATGCTGCACGCAAACTGTTTCATGGCAATTACAAATTTTCAAGACGGAGTGACGAAAACGCGAGCGGGTTTTGGGATAGGCTTATCATTTTTCTTAGCGCGAACACTTTTTAACATACAGCTCGCCACCAGGCATCGGTGATGATGTCGGGCAACAAACACGGGTTTGTAATAGATTTTACCACTTTTTACTCTTTACTTAAATATTAATGAAATTTTGATCAATTGTATCACTGATCTCACCACAACAATGTAAAAGTCGGTGACAATCTCTCTGAGACACAACAGATTGGAGCATTGAGGAAGAAGATGAAAGTGAAGATAGCAATCACTCGCAAGATACGGACAACAGCTGCGCTATTTTCATAGAGGAGACATAAAAGGGTTTCATGTCTTCAAGCCCGGACGAAATGTCACATATGGAAATAGTGCAGCATTTAACCGTACACTTTTGCCCCTCCCCATCTAGGTTTTATATTTTTTTGCTACACCAACGCCTGATTCACGATCGCAATTAACACGCGAGCCATCTGGCAATTAAGCACATGTGAAACAGAGTGAAGTGAGCAGTAAGGCGTTAACTAGTTTCTTTGAAGAATCAAGGGGGCAATAAGCCTGAGACGTATACTGGCGTGTTACATTTTCCGGGTAATTAACTTACGAGTTTGAGATGCGGCAGAGGTGAAGAAATATCCTTTTATTCAGGAAGGGAACGGGGAGAATGTGAGACCAGAAAGAGTTTGAGATGCGGCAGAGGTGAAGAAATATCCCTTCATTCAGGAACCATACAGCAAATTTGCCCGGCCCTGGACGTAGGTGTGACTTCTGCATTTAGAAGCAAAAAGAACGGCATCTAGGGATATATACCCCGTCTCTCCAATAGTCATTATCAGAAGGCAGAGATTTTGCTGAATTCACTAGCTCGATATCCTAGATTTCTCGTACAGAGTGAATTATTAGAATTCGTGGAGTGTTTCATATTTTTCTCTGTTTTGCGGTAATTTATATACTAGCCTTTAAGTGATTTGGTGTGTTTAAAGTTTTCATTTATATTTCACTGAGATCCTCTGTGTTAATTAAATAACATATAGCTAATATTTTTCAAGCTGTAAGGTAAAGTTAATTATTCGCTATTCCCCAGTAAGAGATGTTTTAAATTGACTAGTACATACATTAAATAACTGTCTACTGACGATATATATCATTTACTGCTATCCATCTTTGTGTAAGTTTATAAATGACTAGCGTTCACATCACGCGTTAAAAAAATGATAGGATGAGCTAAACACATGTGTTTTAAATCTAATTTATAACGGAGTGGTGAATAGGTCCTAATTAAACACGTGTTAGAGATTATATTGTTATTATGGTTAAATGTTTATATTTTCTTTCCTATAATATAGACTGATAAAAAAAACCTGCGTACTAGCGGACTTACGGCCATATGAACTTGCGTTCTTATAGTCTTATAATTGTATAAGCAACCAAAAACTTTATAATATTGTTGAGTCTTCGGACTATGACCTGTGCGGTCCATTTTCTTCATTTTTTAATAAGAGAGACCAAACTAGAACAATAATTATAATATTAACTGGACCAGAACTATTACTAGATTTCATTTATATAAATCCCAGCAGCCAGCTGTGGCAAAATATATTGTTCAGCAACATTTGTGCAATTTAACATAGTGTCTCAGAAACCAGAGGCTAGACAACACAGAATGTATATGTATTATTCATCCTACGTCGGCGATCACCCCTTATGAACCTTACTTCAACCAACTGAATTCAGAGATACCGTATTATATCCAGGAAACATTAAATCACCAACTCTAGCGACTCCCGTGACATTTGCAGTCAGCAATTACGGCGAGTCTGGGGCTGGATTTGGAAAAACTTAATATGACACTAAATAGCAAGATTACTTATGAGTGTTTATTTCCACGGAATGCCTGCGACAACTATTGGTAAGCAAATCTGAGTGGCCACTGTACGTATGTGAATTGATTGAACGGAGAAAGAAACTGATTTCTGTTGTTACCCCTATCATACACATCTTTTCTTTTGTTCTGACTAACCTGAGTATTTACGGAATAGAGTAATTAGGAACTTGTTCTTTGTTTTTCTTTACTGACTATTCCATACCCTTATTGTTAACTTTTGATCTTCTGGGTTAATTAACCTCTGTTGGGATCTTCTTTTGTTTTCCTTTACCAGTGGGAAGAACCTATTTGATTAATTTTCATTTGTCTGTAAACCATGAGCTATTGATGTATGTTGTAAAGTTCTAGTGATAATTAAACTAAATATACCTTTAGTTATTGCGTTGGTCAAACCCTACCCTATCTGTTATTCATAGTGTGTTTTCACGTTTGTGCGTATTTGTCACAGAATTTTGTGCAAGTGGGTGCAGTGTAACTTGTATTTTGTACAAGGAGAGAAAGTGCGTCTGATTTAAAGAAAGTCGTACTGATAGGCTGGATTAGAGAAATTACTTAACCCAGAGACTGTCCTTTCTCTTACACCATCACCTCGTGAGAAAAACTATTTCTTCCACCTTTGTGATAATATACATTGATACACCGATCCCATTTGTAGGATTTATAAAGTCAAAATAATGTAGAAATAAAAATTAGTATAGTTGTGAGGTTTCGTCTTCCCCACGCCTGCAAACGCGTCGTGTATTGATAGACCTTAACGTAGAGTAAAATTAAACAGGAAATGTTTGAAACAAACGAAGCGTATTTCTTTTTCCATCACATGTTTGAAGCAAAATATCAGTGTAATTTTGGTTCCAGACGAAAAAATGCTACTATTGACAAGCGAGAGCGGGTTTTAGCCCCCGCCAACTCGAGAAAGGCGGGTCATTTCTGCTTCTATATTTGAAAATGTAACGAAAAAGCCAATACTTGTGCGTTTCATAGGCACGCAGTTTGACATGTATAACTACACACACACAGCGCAGTGTCTGCCAAGTGGCGTAATTTTTCTGACGTAACGACTTGTGTTTTCAGTTTGAACAGAGGGGGAAAGATGGAGTATTTATAAAAAAAAAAGTATAAATTTCCGAATATTCTGGAAAATATATGGACTTCTTTATTAAAAGGGATATGACCACAAAACCTAGTTAGTTAGATAGAATATCTTCTGCTGAGTAATAATACATTTTAAAATACAAATTCCTTCAGATAATACTAAAGATATTGACAAAATACTGTATAGGTTCATAAGGACAGTCGGACAGACTCTCGTTCTTGCATTTACGAACGGTGACAAATTTTTGCACGCGTTGTTGAAAAGAGGCAGAAGAGGGAGGGTCAAAGTCCGAAGTGGGGAACGTTAGGAGGGAGAGGCAATTGTATTAGGCCAAAAAGCAAGTCTATTTTTAATGAATGCCAAGATCGGACGGACCGACAGACAGATGTACCCCGAAATTGGGCTGTAATTTTGGCTTTATTTTTCATATTCAAATCAAAATTAAAAGACGTCCGATCTCATTGGCCAACACATTTTATATTACCGAAAACTTAGAAGGCTTGTCGCCATTTGCAGAAAGACTGTCCATCAGATAGGACGATGTACTAAAGTGTGAATAGTAATTAAAATTAAAGTAAACACATAAAAATTCACAATCCAGCCGGCAGCAAAGCTGAATCTGTGTCATGGTCATCGTTCCTGTGTTTATTCATTGAATTTGTGGTAAGACAGAAATTATTTATATTTTATTTAAAAATATGTGAGTGAGCGATACTGCCAAATGATAAATATTACGACAGTAAGTACATAGTCGAGGTCCCTATTTGACTTCTGCAGGGCCTTGAGGTTGGTTTATCTTAAAACAAACTACCAGAGATGTATAACACAAATGTTTTCTTAGGTGGTCAGGTGGAAACATATCACCCACCTTATTGTATGGAAAAAATAGATTAATGATAATATTGCAGATGCAGTGCAGCCATTAGAGGAAAGGAATGTGAAAAAACTGGTACCTCTTGGTATGTGGATGAGTTGGGTTGGTCAGCTAGATCTGACCCAGGTCTTTTGTTTCGCATGTATTATAATTTGTTGAAATAGTAGTTTAAACCTGATGTAAACAAGGAAACATAATTTCATGTTACAGGGTTTTTTGTCTGGCACTAGCCCATTGCCAGATTTCTGAGAGGTGAATTTGAGAACACTTTGTATTCCAGTAGGGATAGAGGTACACGCTGCCTACCTTATTACTTTTGGACAAGGACAACAGTGGCCGTTGGCCGGAGTGACAACTGACAGCGACTTCATGTGCTAGATGAGTATATATTCTGGCACATGACCTTTCATCAACGCAGAGTAGGGTTTTCCTGATTGAAATAAATAACACTATTTCCACCCCAGAACTTAACATTAAAAGTTGTGAAATAAAGACAGGGGAGTGATTATAGAATCTCGACCCACCATCCTGTGCTAGTTTAACAATAGTAATAGAAATATTTAACACCATTATTAGATTTTAAAATACGTATTTGAACAGATTGTCCCTTTTATGTGATTACATTATATATATGTATATAAATTGATTTTATTTGAGTTGAAAGTCCTGACCAGAAAAATACTAGGTTCAGGACAAAATAAAATTGTAAAAAATTAGTTAAATACCAAAATTTAACCCACGGTGTTATTTCCTTTGATCATAGACATTAACATTTGTTTATGTGTGTGTGTTTAATATTACATTACCATCACACTATATGTTCATAACTCTAGACACTAAACGTAGTTATCATACATACTAGTCAAGAATAAGTCTGAATGAGATCATAAGGGGGTAGCAGAAAGGTACCCTGAAAACTCACCCTAATAATTGTTATATTTAGGGGCCATCACAGCTGACCTCATTCAGTACAATATCAAATACATAACAACAACATTTCATAACATCTAAATCCACCACAACCTTACTTTCACATAGTTATCACTATGACCTATTTCTAATATTTAATAGAAAACCAGTGCTATATGTGTGTTGGGTCAACACCCAGAAGTAAGATCGTTGTCTAGGGGAAATTATTTTTATTCCTTAAATCACAAGACATACTCACAAACACACTCTATGTAGATGAAAATTCAGATTCAATATCAGGCTTTAGACATTTATCTAGACTCAGACTTAGAGTTCAGTCCCGCAACGAGCAACCATTATGTCGTAAATTATATCTGATAGGTAATAGATGTTTATAGTCCTGTCTGAGCAGAGGTGACAGTGATAACTATGTGAAAGTAAGATGGAAGAAATAGTTTTTCTCACGAGGTGATGGTGTAAGAGAAAGGACAGTCTCTGGGTTAAGTAATTTCTCTAATCCAGCCTATCAGTACGACTTTCTTTAAATCAGACGCACTTTCTCTCCTTGTACAAAATACAAGTTACACTGCACCCACTTGCACAAAATTCTGTGACAAATACGCACAAACGTGAAAACACACTATGAATAACAGATAGGGTAGGGTTTGACCAACGCAATAACTAAAGGTATATTTAGTTTAATTATCACTAGAACTTTACAACATACATCAATAGCTCATGGTTTACAGACAAATGAAAATTAATCAAATAGGTTCTTCCCTCTGGTAAAGGAAAAGAAAAGAAGATCCCAACAGAGGTTAATTAACCCAGAAGATCAAAAGTTAACAACAAGGGTATGGAATAGTCAGTAAAGAAAAACAAAGAACAAATTCTTAATTACTCTATCCCGTAAATACTCACGTTAGTAAGAACAAAAGAAAAGATTTGTATGATAGTGGTAACAACAGAAATCAGTTTCTTTCTCCGTTCAATCAATTCACATACGTACAGTGGCCACTCAGATTTGCTTACCAATAGTTGTCGCAGGCATTCCGTGGAAATAAACACTAATAAGTAATCTTGCTATTTAGTGTCATATTAAGTTTTGCCAAATCCAGCCCCAGACTCGCCGTAGTTGCTGACTGCAAATATCACGGGAGTCACTAGAGTTGGTGATTTAATTTTTTCTGCATATAATACTGTATCTCTGCCTTCAGTTGGTTAAAGTAAGGTTCATAAGTGGTGATCGCCGACGTAGGATGAATAATACATATATATTCTGTGTTGTCTAGCCTCTGGTTTCTGAGACACTATGTTAAATTACACAAATGTTGCTGAACAATATATTTTGCCACAGCTGGCTGCTGGGATTTATATAAATGAAATCTGGTAATAGTTCTGGTTCAGCTAATATTATAATTATTGTTCTAGTTTGGTCTCTCTCATAATAAAATGAAGGAAATGGACCGCACAGGTCATAGTCCGACGACTCAACAATATTGTAAAGTTTCTGGTTGCTTATACAATTATAGGACTATAAGAACGCAAGTTCATATGGCCGTAAGTCCGCTAGTACGCAGGTTTTTTTTATCAGTCTATATTATAGGAAAGAAAATATAAACATTTAACCATAATAACAATATAATCTCTAACACGTGTTTAATTAGGACCTCTTCACCACTCCGTTATAAATTAGATTTAAAACATATGTGTTTAGCTCATCCTATCGTTTTTTTAACGCGTGATATGAACACGTCATTTATAAACTTACATAAAGATGGATAGCAGTAAATGATATATACCGTCAGTAGACAGTTATTTAATGTATGTACTAGTCAATTTAAAACATCTCTTACTGGAGAATAGCGAATAATTAACTTTACTTTACAGCTTGAAAAATATTAGCTATAAGTTATTTCATTAACACAGAGGATCCCAGTGAAATATAAATGAAAACTTTAAACACACCAAACCACTTAAAGGCTAGTATATAAATTACCGCAAAACAGAGAAAAATATGAAACACTCCACGAATTCTAATAATTCACTCTGTACGAGAAATCTAGGATATCGAGCTAGTGAATTCAGCAAAATCTCTGCCTTCTGATAATGACTATTGGAGAGACGGGGTATATATCCCTAGATGCCGTTCTTTTTGCTTCTAAATGCAGAAGTCACACCTACGTCCAGGGCCGGGCAAATTTGCCGTACGGTTCCTGAATGAAGGGATATTTCTTCACCTCTGCCGCATCTCAAACTCTGTCTTGTCTCACATTCTCCCCGTTCCCTTCCTGAATAAAAGGACATTTCTTCACCTCTACCACATCTCAAACTCGTAAGTTAATTACCCGGAAAATGTAACACTCCAGTATACGTCTCAGGCTTATTGCCCCCTTGATTCTTCAAAGAAACTAGTTAACGCCTTACTGCTCACTTCACTCTGTTTCACATAGTGCTTAATTGCCAGATGGCTCGCGTGTTAATTGCGATCGTGAATCAGGCGTTGGTGTAGCAAAAAAAAAAATATATAAAACCTAAATGGGGAGGGGCAAAAGTGGACTGTCAAATGCTGCACTATTTCCATATGTGACACCCTAATCTGATTATGTCTCAAATACATGTCTAATTTACCGTGTGAAGTGTGTACATTTTGTTTGTTAGTTTTTTCCAATTACTTTATGTTTTTTAAATTTATTTTAAAACATACTTAAATTTGATTATGATTGGACATTACAAATGTATGATGTTATATTACTTTTTTAATGATACATGCGTAAATAATGCTTAAAGTAAATGTAAGGATACATTATGCATGATGAGAGAGAGAGAGAGAGAGAGAGAGAGAGAGAGAGAGAGAGAGAGAGAGAGAGAGAGAGGTGGTTTTAGAGATTGCTCGAGGTCAGACAAGATTGAGTGAGATAATAATTTTAGATAGAGATAGAGTAACGAATGTGAATAGAGAATGAAGTATGACCTTCAGAAGAGGATAAGATATGTCTTCGTTTCAAATCTCTTCTTTCCCGCCACCTTCGCAACAATTTTAAATGTCATACACTCTTCCTCTCCGAAATATACTAATTATTTCAGTAAGGAGAGGACAGGTTAACATTCAAGTGACAGGTGAAATAGAAAGTAAATTCCGACCGCTAAGTACATATATATATATATATGTACCTCGTTCAGCAAAAGTACTAGTAGTGAACAAAATTAATATAACTACACTCACACACAACATCCAGGAAAAACACAATTAGCTTAACACCGTAGTGATTTGGGTTGGTGGCAAACTTGATAATATTAAATTACCCTGGCACGAAATGTAACTTTAAGAAAAATTCATTAATCTTTCAGAAGATGCACTAGGGACAAATACCTATATAGGTTTAGAAAAAAATTATGGGTGGCCATTAGCTAACTAACTGTGCTTACCAATAAGTTTAAGAAAATCCTCATAACTGTTGTTGGAAGTTTTATTTTCAATCTTGGATAAACTTGAGTTGTTGATAAGCTTCCCTTCGGGTTTTTGAAGACCATTATTATTTCTACCGTTATCATTTTTCTTCAAAAGTCTATTCTTTATTTTCTTCAAGTTAGTGTCAATATATGTTTAGATGTATATTAAAATAGGATCTTGAATCAAGTGTTGATAGGGGTTTGTTCTATGTAGATAATATTCATTGTCGAATGTCAGACATCAACAAGGTTAAAGGATAACGGTCAAAATCCATCAATGCTTTCGACGAATAAAACTTCATCAAGAAGATAACGCCATCGCAGACGACTGTTAATATTTATTATCGAATACAGTTCTTCACAATAAAACATCGTAACTCCACACTGTCATTTTAATCATTAGACTCTGATCAGGTTCTTAAAATGTCTGCACAGACCGTTGTGCGTCAAATACAATAATCAGAGTTCATAGTTTCTATATCTTTTACATCATCGCGTTAGGAATTATTATATTATATCATTGCACATTTTATTTACGTCTGCATAATTATCCTAGCTTTGCTAGTTTAACTCAATTCTGGGTTCATATTTTATTTTCATTTGGCTTACTACGCCATTTTACTACTCACACATCAATTACTGATTACTTGGGCACGATGTCATTCGACGATTATCTAATTATCTATTCTCTTAAAATCTCAGACCTAAGGGTCTTTTGTGTTTTGATATGTGCCCTAATATAACCGACTAGGTAGAACGGGATGCTCCTCGCCAAGACGAGGCAAAACTTTATTTTTTTTAAATATATATATATATATAAAATAATCTATTCTCTTTTACACAATATATTTAATCTATTTGTACACTCAGGTCCTGAAAAACACTTCTTATCAATACATCTAAGTTGCAGCGGCCAAACTTTAATATACACTGTGAGGTGGTTAACACCACATTAAGTAAAATACACTTCTGATGGGCCCCAAGTGCATAACGCAGACTACTGCTACACATATATTAGTGGCCAAGCTACATATTTCAAAAACACGTTCGATAGGCACTAAGGCCACAGGCAGAATGGTTGTAACGAAGTATTTTGCGTCATCGTTCCAAACGTGATACGTCTTAGTGTGTATCTAGTTGGGATGCTAAATAGTGCAATCATCCCGACCGAAAATAAACCAGGCAAGATGATTACCTACCATGAAGCAGTCCTCAACAACTGTACATCTGGGATAGGCTATAGCAATTATTCCACTCTGTAGACTATTCCTTCTGTGGGGACAATGAGCACAGAGATTGCGGTGTCTAGCATATTTATGCCAGAATCTCTTACAATATAGCGACACTCATGACCAACACCTGCACGGAGGTTGGTAAAATTCACCGTGTGACAAAGGCGTGAGAAATAGTAATTTTCTCCCCTGTGACACGGAATCAAAGAGATTACGTATAAGAAACAGACTCTTTCCTTGTTGTCGAACTTAAAGAGTCTACAGGAACGAGAGCGTTCCGTCACTTGAAAAGCATTGCTTCCCACTCGTGTCCGCTTTCCTGTGACTCAAAGGAAACGTAGATTTTGCCGCCACCAGCATGAAAGAGTTTTAAGAGACGGCACAAAAATACCGGTCTACGCACGTGTAAGAAGGAGGGGGTTGCCTGTCTAGATTAAAGAAATGACACGGCTACACCCGGCATTACCCACATAGGTGCTTAAAATGAAGAAAATGGGAGGAGATAAATACACTGGTGATAGCGAGGTGATACTAGCAGCTAGAAAGTGATAGATAATCTCATTCAACTCTCGATAATACAGCACAATGTTAGACTGCCGTGCGTGCTCAATTCTTAACCCTTTGAAAATAAAGCTCGTTCGTTCGTTCAATTGTTTGTTCTATCTATCTATCTATCTATCTATCTATCTATCTATCTATCTATCTATCTATCTATCTATCTATCTATCTATCTATCTATCTATCTATCTATCTATCTATCTATCTATCTATCTATCTATCTATCTATCTATCTATCTATCTATCTATCCCTCCCTCCCTCCCTCCCTCTATCTATCTATCTATCTATCTATCTATCTATCTATCTATCTATCTATCTATCTATCTATCTATCTATCTATCTATCTATTTTTCTATCTATGTTAAAACAAAATATGGATGCCTTATACCGGCAGGTGTATTTAATGCCCAAGTACTCTACCAGATCTTAGTGTGAGAGAGCGAAGTGTAGCAGATAAATTTTCCTAGTTTTTGCTGCGTGGCTCAGAACTTACGTCACATTCTACCTGAACACGCTCAGAACTTACGTCACATTCCACTTGTACACGCTCAGAACTTACGTCACATTCCACCTATAAACGTATGATTGTATACTTGTCAGGGAAGTTTATTCCAGTTGTATATAATATGCTAAGTATTATTTATAAATAAACAGGGAAACCCGAGGCATGATAAATAATTACCTGATTACCTGTTTGTGGCGTTCTCAATGATATGTTCATAAAATAATCCAAGCATACGTCTAGTAGGTGTAACGCCAACAGTAAATCATCAAATAACTGCTCCAGTGACAGATACAATACACACTTTATTGTCGATACATTACTCCAATATAATAGATGTTCACCAAGTTAACCCACTTGAATAGTGTTCACACATAGGACCTAGGCAGTCAATATATAATTCAAGAAGCAAACTGTTTGTCCGTCTTGCGTCCGCACGGAAGTCGTTTAACACAACATTATTGAACTCATGAATGAATCAAGTAGAGCTCCAAAATATACTTCCTTTCACTAAATATTTTATCTAGCAATCACACACATTGCTAATTCCTCATGAAGTAGAATCATTCAGCGGACATAGAATATCATCAACAAACTACACATCCCACACAGCCATTCCGCCTGAATACACTGCTCTGTAAGTTGTTTCCCCTTTCACGCACTCACTCACTGCCGGACATCGCCCAACAGTATCCCCCCATTCACGACCTACATTCTTCACACGGACTTACCCTAAATCACACTCACAATCATAACACACACCCTCAACTCAGTTCACAACATCTATTCCCGTGACACTCTAGTTGAACACCGCAGCGTTTCAAAATAATGAAAACATTGAGGTGCACAAAAAGATGTGTAAAATTATTCACACCCCCCCCCCCCCCCCCCCCTAAGAGAAAACTATCGGTTTTCCAAGAAGGATGGCCAATAATGTATCTTCGAACCCTCTCATGAACATCTAAGTCATGTTATACATATAGTTACGTTAATGACTGAAGTCAATTATAATAATAATAAACACATTATGTCAATAATAACCTAAGTGTAGCAGTGGATCTACTGCAATCTATTAAAAAAAATAATTACCAATACAGTCCACTAATTTTACCAACATGTTCTCCTGTAAGTAAATGAAGAAAATCCATGAATGATACTAAATGTTCTTGCCGATATCAAGAGTTTCACCATTAGCATAGTTCTGAAAGTTAGGTTCCTAAGTTCCCACTCAGTGTAACTATCACTCTGTGTATCATGTTCATATGTCAGCTACACGCTGATTTGGAAACTTGGCAGTTTGCAAATATGTCAATGCCTTGTGGTCAGTTTGCAGTACAAACTGTGCACCAAGTAAGTAGCGCTGGAGCTTGGTCAAACACCATACCAAACCCAGCAATTCCCTTTCAATGGCGGGGTACCTGGATTTTGTCGAACTCAGTTTTCGGCTAACATATAAAACTGGATGAATAGCTCCGTGAAATTCTTGCATCAGGCATCCGCCAATTCCTTCCAAAGATGCGTCAGTCGTGAGAATGAACGGTAAACGCATGTTAGGCAATCTTAAAATAGGTGCGTTAGAAAAACAAATTTTAATGTGGTGTTATGCTCTGTCGCAATCTGCATTCCATAGGATTTTACTAGGAGAGCCCCTCCTAGTTAACGAGGACAGAAGTGAAGTAAAACGGAAAGTAATGTAAGCTGATTTACAAGAAAAGTCAAGAGTACTGAAACAATGTACCCAATAACAGTAATAACTGTACAGCAATAACAGCTGAGATAGACCAGACCTAAAATATGGAAGAGACTGGAGAAAACGCACCCGAGAACGCAACTAAACTGTGCGTGGTGCTGAATGTTTTACCAATTTTACATCAAGACAATGATTCCGAAAATAAGATCCGTTAGTAAGACTGACAACTCTGCGAGCCTCATTATTGTTAAAAAAGTAAACAAAGGCACCTTTATGAGAAGATTTGTTGATAGAGACCAGACGCACAAATTTGACGTCAGCAGTGGACTGAAAAAATTGTCCCAGTGCGCACCAGATTGTGAATGGTGGTAAATTTCGCACTTGTACGGTGCGAGTGTGTGCACTATAACCACCAAAATAGACTCGAGTAAACTGAAATTGTGCACAGGAGTCATTAGCAAAGCTTGCTGAACGAGAAGTATTGATATTAGTTTCCTCAGTACATGTTGCACTGTACTGATTAGAATTAGTCTGGTTAATTATATGTACGTTACTATAATCATTCTTTTGTACCTGTTTCTGTGTGACCTGACGCTTATCAACTTTATTATATGCATTCTTACAATTGTTATCCGCAAAGTCAGTATAATCCTTAACGTACTGTTCGTTCAAGTCTTTTCTCTTACTAGAAATACAATGATTTGTTGGACATTTTGTCACGTCACATTCATTGTTCCTGGCATGTCGACGCCATGCATCACCCTCATAAAAGCCATTGTGGTTTCGATAAGAAACACCGGCGGGAGAGTGATGACGAGGAAAGTTATATCTTCCTCTGAACGATACTCTACATTTGTCAGGATGTGCAGACCTATCATGTCGTCCTAATTTATCTAGTTTAATGCCATCTGTGGGTGTTCTGGTATCTCGTAACGCACCACTATCAACATTATCGGCTGACACCATATTGTTCTGCAGTACAATATCTAACAATCCATCAACCCTCCTACGTAATTTAGAAATGTCAGAATCCTTCTTTGAAATTTCATCGCATTGACTCTCATTTACTTTCACAAGTTGCGTCATTTTACCTTGTTCTTTAATGAGTAATGTCTCTAATGCAGCAACGTTGTCACCATTAGCGTTTTCCTGTTGAATTAGAAGGCGTTGTAATGTTTGATTTTCCATTTCTAGTGTCGCCAATTTGTCTTTATACTCCCTTTCGAGCTGAACGCAAGAATGTCTTTCCCCAATTTTCACCATATTTTCTTCCTCAAAATTATGCGTATCCTGTTTCTGTAGGCTTAATTTCTCAAGTTTGATAGTTGCCATTATCTGTTCATGTTCCAATTCGGCTAATCTTGTTCTTTCTTCGGATAATTTAATGTTCTCTTCTCTCTCACGTGCCCTCTCGTCTCTAGCAATATCGTCTAATCTTGTTTTTTTCTTCTTTTTCTTCAGCCACACGCAATTGCGTGAAAGCAAACTCTTCCAAAACCTGTCCTTCCTTTCCTAGGGTTTGTCCTATCTTGATAAAATATTCTAAGGTAGCCATTCTTCCTATTAATGGTTAGTATCACTTATACAATCGTCAAATACTACTGGGTCCTTGAACTGAAATTATAAATACTTATCTACAATAAGTATGAAGTACCAGAAATCGTACTTCTTTAGAGCTTGAAGATTAGTAATAAACAAATAGAATACTACTTTATATATACAACCGCAGGTTTCATGAAATCATCATAAAGATTGGAGTAAGAACAGTACAAACAAAGACGATATGTGACAACAGTGGGAGCAAAGAAAAGTAGATAATGAAAGAAAACCAAATGCTATGAAAATAAAATAATCGCTACCACTATACAGTGACAAGACTGTGGTGAGCTTCTAAATACAATATCTAAATTAGAATATAACAGTATAGTGCATAAAGTCAAAGATAAGATAGTACTAAAAATTTTCGGCGAGAATCGTAAGTTGTCGCCTACGCCTTCAGCTTATTATTTGCAAACGCATAAGCCGAACAAAACGGTACCCAATTTTTCAAATTCGTCCTTGACATAAACGAACCACTTTTCCTAGTTCTAAGAAATATTTGCCTAACTGCATTTGGGGAAAGGAGGGGCAAGGCTAGATAACACACGCAAATCACGTCTCAAATTGGTTCTAACTCTACAACCGACTTGCACGCTTTGCCCTAGGCGGGTTTCCCAAATACGATGAAAAAGTTAGAAATGTGGACACTACGGTCATGGAAACACGCTTAGCTCTTATTGCGAATGACATAAGCTCTCGTAGGTAGTTTAAAAATAAACAACTAACATAGAAAAAAATATAGAATTTTGAACCAATCCACATAGCCCCATAAAAATTGTATATTCGTGTACCCGAAGACTTGCTGACCAAGAATATGTTGTTAGTTATCTAAATAGTCCATTAAATAATCAAATATTGATAAAACAATACATAGAAAATCAGAGATACTGTCAGGTCAAGTCATATCTGCTTAGATTGGATCGCATATTTTTGGGGAAAAAATTAGGTGAAAGCTAGGCTAAGATGGTACGATGCAGGGGATTGGGTGGAATTTGAAGTGAGACGAAATATTATTGGCCGACCTCGT
This sequence comes from Oreohelix idahoensis, assembly GCA_024509875.1. NCBI lineage: Eukaryota > Metazoa > Mollusca > Gastropoda > Stylommatophora > Oreohelicidae > Oreohelix > Oreohelix idahoensis. Next base: position 162,688 of record JAMPIV010002945.1, read on the forward strand.
ACTAAACATATATCACGCGAGTAACGTAGTAGAAAATTGAATTGTATTTTTGAAAGACTTTGTTTACAAGTGAAATAAGGATAATCATCGGCCAGAGTAGTTGATATTGGGGAAAAAGCATTAGTTGGGGACGCCATTTTCTAACAAACGTTTGACAAGTAGCGATGAGAGCAGGCTTGTGCTGTGAAAACCATATTTCTCAAAAGCCTGGACAGAACGGCAGATCGAAAGTGTGCCAGTCATCGTTCACTGTGTATTTCATTGAATAAATGTGGTAGATTGACTTTATTAACATGTATCTAAAATAAAAATTGAATGTGAAATAATAATATATGTCTGTAAGTGAGTGGGTCTGTAGCAACCATTAGGCAAAGCCTAGAGATTGATCCACCATGTGATAGACTGTCAGAGAGGTGTAAAACTACAAGAAAATATGTATGATTGTCATCAAGGAGCATAACCCCTATCCTATTATATGGAAAAGATGACAGCTGGAATTGCAGTGGCGTTGTAACTATTAGGGGAGAGGAATACTGGTGTACATTGTCACATCAAAAGATAATGGAGGCATAGGTTGGTATAAAGCTATGACCCTTTTCGTTTGTTTGTAATGTACCTGTACTTAAATGTGAATAGTATAGTATACTAGGTATAAAGAAGGATGCATAACCTTCACATTTCAGGGTCCTGGGTACTAACGTTAATGTAGTACCAAACGCTTGAGAACTGCTCGATTCAGGACTCTATCTGTATACTTCGAGCCCATGCTAGTGGCCATTGCCTATCAAAAAGGTGGAAAAGATTGTCAAGCGAGCAAAGGAAACGTTCTACCTGTATTCTCCTGCCAAGATAAGTTCTTGTTCGGCACCTGGGAGCTCAACGCAAAAGAACTAGAAAGTGATAATAAAGAAAACTGTGCATAGTATTAATATTTCCACAAGTGACAAACGAAAACAGACATAACTTAAAGGGAGTGATTATAACCAACAACCTATGGTTTAATACCAGTATTACCTCAAAGTAGAAGAATACAACTACACACTTATATTAGAATAATATTGTATGTATGGACAGAAGATCTACTGTGTTATTGGAATGTTGTAAATGATTCTTTTGATTTCACTTTTGATTGTCAGTCCTGGGTCAAAATAAATTAGAATTGTAAAAAATTGTAAACTCAGATGCCACTGCTAGTCAGGGAGCCTCAACCTCAGCTATGGGTTTTCATGTAGATCATTTTGTTGAGAAAGACGATGACATCGAAGGGTACTTAAGTAGATTTGAACTTTTAGCTACTACATATGGATTAGAGAGAGAGAGGTGGAGCCTCAAGTTATCCCAAGGGCTTAGGGGAACGGCTTATGAAGTTTTTGCCAAGATGAGCAGAGATGACCAAGACAATTACGACATGCTAAAGCAGGCTCTTTTATTAAGATACGAAAAGAACGGAGAATTTTATAGAAAAAAATTTAGGAATGCCAAACTACTGTCGGGTGAGACCTATCACCAGTTCTCTGCACGGTTAGAGACCTACTTGGAGAAATGGACTGCTCTGGGGAAAACCCAAGATCTTAAGGAGATGATCCTTATTGAGCAGCTAAGAGAGTCCATGGCTCCAGACCTGAGAAAGTTTCTCATGGAACAAGGTGCAGAGAGGCTGTGTGAGTTACTCAATGTCGCTGAGAGGTATCAGGCAGCCCAGGCAGAGGTAGTTGGTAATAAAAAGAAACAGGTAGACAATTTTAAGGCACCTCAAAACTTTAATAAGTTTGCCCATAGGGAACAGAATAAAGGTAAGCACCAGTTTGATAGGCCATGCAATGACTATAAAAATAAAACCCCACAATTCAATGAAAGGAAATATGATGAAAGAAAACCTTTTAACCAAGGAAAGAGGTATTGTAAAAATTGTCGGATGGACAACCATAACACTTAAAATTGTAGAAGGAAAACTCCAAATTTCGCTGCAATGAAAATGGGGAGAAAGGGAGTAAAGGTCAACCCTACTGAACAACAGGAACCTTACCACCCCCCCCCAGTGTGTGAAGATGTAACATGCAATGGAGTCACCATAAGGTGTTTGTATGATACTGGATTAGATTATGATTCAGTTGTGAGTTCTCACCTGGTGCAGGCAGATCAATATACCACAGAAACAGTGGAGATTCAAGCTGCAACCAAGGACGTAGCGACCATGACACTTCCCGTCGCCAGGATAAATATGAAAACGCGATATGTGGAAGGAATCATAAAAGCAGCAGTGATAAATGAACCAATCTACCCTCTGATATTGGGGTGTAGATATGTCTTCCTGGGGAATCCCAAGAGACCTGTGATCATGGCAGCAGTACAGACCAGATCACAGTCTAAAAAGGAGGAAGATAATCCGATAAATACCCATCCAGAGGAGATGAGGAAAGCGCAGGCGGAGGATAAGACCCTCAAGCCTTGTTTTAAGAAATTGCCCAAATGTCATACACCTCCAGGCAAGGGAGATTTCTATATGAAGAACAAACTGATATATAGGAAGGCTGGAACTGGATCCAATGGTCACGGACAGCTGGTCATTCCCAATTCATATAGGACTAAAGTGTTGGAGCTAGGGCATGCGATTCCCTTCAGTTGTCATATGGGGATCAGCGCAACAGGACAGCGTATAGCTTGTCATTATTTCTGGCCAGGAATAACTGAAGACATAAAGAGATATGAAATATCCTGTCCAGAGTGCCAACGGGTAGCTCCAAAGCATTTGACTGCTCCAGCAACTCTAGGGGAAATGCCCATAGTGGGAACACCTTTTGAAAGAGTTGCAGTGGACATTGTGGGACCTCTCACTCGGACCAAGAGGAGGAACAGTTACATTCTGACTCTGGTGGACACTTGTTCTATGTGGGGAGAGGCGGTAGCCCTGTCATCAATCGATTCGAAGCATGTGGCAGAGGCATTACTCACAATCTTCACCAAGTTAGGCTTTCCCAACCAAATCTTGACTGATAATGGCTCTCAGTTCAAGGGGAAACTAACAGAAGAAGTATTCAGGATCTTTCAAGCCAAACACTTTCATTGTAGCCTGTACCATCCCCAAGGAAATGGCCAAGTAGAAAGATTTAACGGGACACTCCTGTCGATCCTGAGAAAGTTGGCACATGAAAAACCAGATACATGGGACCAATACCTTCCCGCCGCCCTGTTTGCCTATCGGTAGGTACCCCATAGTTCAACCGGTATGGCCCCGGCAACATTGTTATTAGGAAGGCCAATAAAAGGTCCATTGGAAGCCTTGTTAAGGACATGGACCGATGAAAAGGCAGAAGAAAATATTACCTCATCATATCAATATGTGATCGAGCTGACCACTCGTCTTAAAACTGGCTGGAAACTTGCCAATGAAAATTTGAGACAAGCCAGGAAAAAGCATGCTGCCTATTACAATAAGAAAGCGAAGGATCGAGAATTAGCTGTGGGAGAGAAGGTGCTCCTTCTACTGCCCGGCAGCCATAATAAATTGCAAATTGGATGGCAAGGCCCATATACAGTTCTAGAGAAGGTGTCTAGAACAAATTATAAGATAGATAAGAAAGGGAAAGAGAAAATCTATCATGTGAATCTCCTGAAAAAATATCTGGACAGAGAAAACCAGGAAGAGACACACCTACTGACCTTGTTTGTTGCAATGGAGATGAAGAAGGAACCACTCACCTCTCATGAATCTTGTGAGACCGCTGCACAGGTAAAAATCCGTACGCACTTAACGAAAAATCAGAGGGAGAGAGTTCAACAGGTTCTGGATAATCATACAGATGTGTTAACGGACCGACCGGGGCATACAAATTTATTAGAATATGATATGAAACTCATAGACCCAACACCAATCTGTATGAGAGCCTATTCGATCCCGTTCGCTAAGGAAAAAGCTTTGAAGGAGGAAATAGATTATCTGTTGAGAGAAGGGATTATCTCGCACAGTGAATCTCCTTACAGCTCCAGTGTGGTTCTGTTGAGAAAACCCTCTGGAGAACACAGACTGTGTATAGATTACAGGAAACTGAATGCTGTCACAGAAGGTCAGGTGGATCCATTACCTGATACAAATCAGCTGTTTGCCAGGCTGAATAAAGCTAAATATTTCTCTAAAGTGGATCTGAGCAAAGGCTACTATCAGATCCCAGTAAAGCCGGAGGTTAGACCTTATTTAGCCTTTAGCACCTCGGAAGGACATTAAGAATTTAACATGTTACCATTCGGGCTGAAAAATGCACCGAGTGTGTTTTCGAGGATGATGAGAAAGTTACTGGATCCCCTGAATAATCCATGCATCACCAACTTCATGGATGATATTCTTATAGCCACAGAAACATATGAGGAACATGTTAACTCTCTGAATATGTTGTTTAATCGACTGAGAGAGACCAATTTGACAGCTAGACTGACGAAATGCTGTGTTGGATGTAAAGAGCTGGAATTCTTGGGACACACAGTACATCAGGGAAACATGACCCCTGACCCCAAGAACCTGGAGAAGTTGAAAAAAGCACCAAGACCACAGACAAAAAAAGATGTGCAATCTTTTGTCTCATTATGTGGTTTCTACCAAAAGTATATTAAAAACTTTAACTCCATATGTGCTCCATTGACTGATTTAACGCGCAAAGGAAATCCTGATGGAATTATTTGGACAGCGCAGTGTGAATTAGCCTACCAAGAGTTGAAGGAAAAGCTCACAAGCAGGCCCATTTTGAAATTACCTGACTTGAGTCAAGAATTCATTGTGAGAACGGATGCTAGTAATATAGGTTTGGGTGCAGCACTATTACAACGGTCAAATTCACGTGATGGGGAATTAACCCCAGTAGCTTATGCTAGCCGTAAGTTGAACACAGCAGAAAAAAAATATTCAACAAGTGAAAAAGAATGTTTGGCGGTCATATGGGCTATAAAGAAGTTCCAGATTTATCTTTATGGTAAATCATTTAAGATCCAAACAGATCATAAACCACTCGTATATCTGTCACAAGCAAGGCATGAAAATGCTAGATTATTACGCTGGTCGTTGCTCTTACAGCCATACCAGTTTACCAAAGAATACATTCCCGGCAAAACCAATGTTGGCGCTGATTTTTTAAGCAGACATCCGTACGACGAACATCAGAGTAGTCACCAGGCATAGGTAATAAATTTATCTATGTGTATTTAAAAGTAGGAACTGACATATGATAGTCTGTTCTAAGTGGGGAGATGTGTGGTGAACTTCTAAATACAATATCTAAATTAGAATATAACAGTATAGTGCATAAAGTCAAAGATAAGATAGTACTAAAAATTTTCGGCGAGAATCGTAAGTTGTCGCCTACGCCTTCAGCTTATTATTTGCAAACGCATAAGCCGAACGAAACGGTACCCAATTTTTCAAATTCGTCCTTGACATAAACGAACCACTTTTCCTAGTTCTAAGAAATATTTGCCTAACTGCATTTGGGGAAAGGAGGGGCAAGGCTAGATAACACACGCAAATCACGTCTCAAATTGGTTCTAACTCTACAACCGACTTGCACGCTTTGCCCTAGGCGGGTTTCCCCAATACGATGAAAAAGTTAGAAATGTGGACACTACGGTCATGGAAACACGCTTAGCTCTTATTGCGAATGACATAAGCTCTCGTAGGTAGTTTAAAAATAAACAACTAACATAGAAAAAAAGATAGAATTTTGAACCAAGCCACATAGCCCCATAAAAATTGCATATTCGTGTACCTGAAGACTTGCTGACCAAGAATATGTTGTTAGTTATCTAAATAGGCCATTAAATAATCAAATATTGATAAAACAATACATAGAAAATCAGAGATACTGTCAGGTCAAGTCATATCTGCTTAGATTGGATCGCATATTTTTGGGGAAAAAATTAGGTGAAAGCTAGGCTAAGATGGTACGATGCAGGGGATTGGGTGGAATTTGAAGTGAGACGAAATATTATTGGCCGACCTCGTACTAAACATATATCACCCGAGTAACGTAGTAGAAAATTGAATTGTATTTTTGAAAGACTTTGTTTACAAGTGAAATAAGGATAATCATCGGCCAGAGTAGTTGATATTGGGGAAAAAGCATTAGTTGGGGACGCCATTTTCTAACAAAAGTTTGACAAGTAGCGATGAGATCAGGCTTGTGCTGTGAAAACCATATTTCTCAAAAGCCTGGACAGAACGGCAGATCGAAAGTGTGCCAGTCATCGTTCACTGTGTATTTCATTGAATAAATGTGGTAAGATTGACTTTATTAACATGTATCTAAAATAAAAATTGAATGTGAAATAATAATATATGTCTGTAAGTGAGTGGGTCTGTAGCAACCATTAGGCAAAGCCTAGAGATTGATCCACCATGTGATAGACTGTCAGAGAGGTGTAAAACTACAAGACAATATGTATGATTGTCATCAAGGAGCATAACACCTATCCTATTATATGGAAAAGATGACAGCTGGAATTGCAGTGGCGTTGTAACTATTAGGGGAGAGGAATACTGGTGTACATTGTCACATCAAAAGATAATGGTGGCATAGGTTGGTATAAAGCTATGACCCTTTTCGTTTGTTTGTAATGTACCTGTACTTAAATGTGAATAGTATAGTATACTAGGTATAAAGAAGGATGCATAACCTTCACATTTCAGGGTCCTGGGTACTGACGTTAATGTAGTACCAAACGCTTGAGAACTGCTCGATTCAGGACTCTATCTGTATACTTCGAGCCCATGCTAGTGGCCATTGCCTATCAAAAAGGTGGAAAAGATTGTCAAGCGAGCAGAGGAAACGTTCTACCTGTATTCTCCTGCCAAGATAAGTTCTTGTTCGGCACCTGGCAGCTCAACTCAAAAGAACTAGAAAGTGATAATAAAGAAAACTGTGCATAGTATTAATATTTCCACAAGTGACAAACGAAAACAGACATAACTTAAAGGGAGTGATTATAACCAACAACCTATGGTTTAATACCAGTATTACCTCAAAGTAGAAGAATACAACTACACACTTATATTAGAATAATATTGTATGTATGGACAGAAGATCTACTGTGTTATTGGAATGTTGTAAATGATTCTTTTGATTTCACTTTTGATTGTCAGTCCTGGTTCAAAATAAATTAGAATCAGGATAATAAATTGTAAAAATTGTATTTACACAAATTTCAACCACTGTCTTAATTAAGATAGCCTTCTAAAGTGTCGTTTGTATGTTATTGTTGTAATACTGTTGGTGGTTGTGGATAATAAACTATTTGTTTGTATGTTTGTTGGTTATTGCACATTACACCCTACATTCATAACCCTAGACACTACACGAAGTCATTTTAACAATAATACTATAGATTAATTTTTAATGAGATCAAAAGGGTGGTAGCGGAAAGGTACTCTGAAAAGTTTACTATACTATTGGTTAAATTCAGGAATCTTCATAGCTGATCTCATTTAATACAATAATAATACATAACAAAAATTCATAACATCAAAACCCACCACAAAGACCAAGACGCAAACAACATTATTATATGTATTAACTAAATGATAGTAAGATGAGAGCAGCAGGTTACAAACAATAATGCTGAAGAACTAAATATAAAAACAGTCAACAACCACGAACTGCAATCAAGAACATGACATCACAACTAAGACAGAAATTGGATATAATAAATTCGAAGTGAGCGCTATAATACACAGCACTTTTCGCTGGGCCTCACTTAGAAAGAATTATATGCTGGCCTTACAGACATTTTGATTTTGGGACCGTCCTAAGAGGTATTCCAAAATCACCATAAAAGACCAAAAAAAAAAAACATGAAACATAGAAACATATAACCTATACAGACATAAGGAAGGAGCTCTACCACGTAAAATATAGGAAGGACTTATGCCACAAAACATTAAACCACTTATCTTATTTATGTCCTCCTACTGGACCGACGCATCAACGTGGAAATACACTATGGTGGCTCCTTTCTTTGACTGACTCTGTTGTAGATCACACTCCTAGCTAAGGCACTATTAATTGAAGACTGTGGGCATTTTCACTGCTGCTGAGTAGACCTTGAATTATGGAAAATACACTTTTAATGCAGTTTTTCATACAGTTCTTGAAACACACTGTCGTTCTGTTCTGCAATATGACTCGATGTTTGATATCAACGATGCGTTGAGGTATTTGGTCTACCAATCCTGGTATACGCACGAAAGATGTTTCTTTCACTCTGTCGCCCCACTTTGTTGAAGTCGTTGTTTCGCCGGCGTTGCACACTGTTGGTACTTTCGTGTGTGCACTCTAAAGCTGTCGTAGATCTATTAGTACTGTATTTGAAATTGATAGATACTGAGGCCATCAAAGTTAACAAAACAAGATATTCCATCAGTTAGATCGTTGGAATCAGTGTAAACATAAATGCTGATTGAATGCTGTAATTAATTATAGTAGTTCTAGGCATGTACACCAGAACTGTGGGGGTGTTGCTAAAATGAGCTGTAGTTGTTATTGTCTACATCAAGACCTCCGGCTTGGCCTACCAAATAACTGTGGCGTTCTCAATGATATGTTCATAAAATAATCCAAGCATACCTCTAGTAGGTGTAACGCCAACAGTAAATCATCAAATAACTGCTCCAGTGACAGATACAATACACACTTTATTGTCGATACATTACTCCAATATAATAGATGTTCATCAAGTTAACACACTTGAATAGTGTTCACACATAGGACCTAGGCAGTCAATATATAATTCAAGAAGCGAACTGTTTGTCCGTCTTGCGTCCGCACGGAAGTCGTTTAACACAACATTATTGAACTCATGAATGAATCAAGTAGAGCTCCAAAATATACTTCCTTTCACTAAATATTTCATCTAGCAATCACACACATTGCTAATTTCTCATGAAGTAGAATCATACAGCGGACATAGAATATCATCAACAAACTACACATCCCACACAGCCATTCCGCCTGAATACACTGTTCTGTAAGTTGTTTCCCCTTTCACGCACTCACTCACCGCCGGACATCGCCCAACAGTATCCCCCCATTCACGACCTACATTATTCACACGGACTTACCCTAAATCACACTCACAATCATAACACACACCCTCAACTCAGTTCACAACATCTATTCCCGTGACACTCTAGTTGAACACCGCAGCGTTTCAAAATAATGAAAACACTGAGGTGCACAAAAAGATGTGTAACACTGATTAATAATGGCCGAAAGTAAGTAAATGGTAGGCACTCGTGGGAATGACGGAAGGAAAGAAGGAAGGGGGAAAAAAGAAATGAAAGAAAGAAATGATGGAAGAAATTGAAATGAAAGAAAGAAACAAAGAATGGAGACACTAGACAACAGAAAAATAACATACCGATCGATACTCCTGGGGTTCGAACCAGGAGCCAGTCAAACTGCACCATTGATGTTTGGAGTCACAATGGGGCGGCTAGATTCCTTCCTCGCTGTCGTTGCCTTCCTAATTCACTAGCAGAGTCAGGTAACATTTTTACAGCTGAGTTGACTAGAGCGTGGTGGGACTAGGTTTCAAGCACGAGCCATTTACCTTTAGACGCAGGCGCTTTAATAACAAGGCCACAAGACAAATATTAAGAGGCCAATGATTATCACTAATTTCTGCCTTGTTTATTTGCTTATATATCTAGGTAAACGTGGTCGTAGGGGAGTAATGTGTTAGAGACCTCACTATACGAGGTCTAGCTTAGAGAGGTGGGGTGATCAGTTCTCTTCCTCGCTGCCTCTACCTTCCCTAACTCAAGAGCCGAATCAGGGACCCATTTACAGTTCGGTAGACTGTACCTCACGCAACCATGTTTCGAACTCGGTACCTTTGCCGCGAAAAGCCAGCGCTCTAGCAACTCTGCCAAACGCACGCTCTTGCTTTTAGATTGATTGATTGATTGATTGATTGATTGATTGATTGATTGATTGATAATCCCGGGGCTCGAGTTATTCACCCTTATGCTTTTAGAAAGGAAATACATTTTAATGCTTGAACAATTAGAAAACTGTCTGTCAGTCAAAGAAACACAACCCATTTGATTTGTTCTTGGGAATATATTGTGACTCATTTCCCTTAGATGTTTGTTTCGCTCAGTATCTAAATTAAGCACAACTGAAGAGAATTTAAGACAGAAATAACATGGATAAAGTAAACATTCAAAGATTGTTAAAGGATGGCAGAAGACAGGAAATTTTGGCGTGGATTTGTTGAAGATCTGTGCTCTACATTAATCTCATAATCTTTATCTTTTCCCTGTGTATTTTCAGGCACAAGTGGTGCGACCTCTCATTACGTGTTCTCATTGTGTCTTAATCTGATTATGGTTAGATGACAACACAGCCAGAACATCGAAATAATATATATCATCAAGCTGCTGTGTCAGATTCTACCGAATTCTATTTCTGTGGGCTGATGTCATTGTTTTCATAACCCATGATGATAGGAAACTCTTTACAGAGCGATACAACAGGAAGCAATCTGATCATCAGAAGATATCCCCCCGTCCGACAAGTGTTTCGGCCCGATATACTCCTTTACATGATTAGGTATGATGAACGAGAATGGGGAACTATTAGCAAACTTCTGTGCTTCAAATCAACTAGCTATAGGAGTAAGCATATTTCCACATAAAAGAATACATAAAGCAACATGGATATCACCAGACCATAGAACTGAGAATCAGATTGATCACATATGCATAAATAAGAAGATTAGGTCATCATTGCATGATGTAAAAGTATGTAGAGGAGCAGATGTGGTATCAGACCACCATCTTCTGTTGGCTAAACAAAAAATTAAAACTCAAGAAATTTACAACAGTATATAGCTATAGACAACAGTACAATGCAGGATATTTAAGAAATCAGGAAATAAGAGAAAAATGTTCAATCACAGTATCCAACAAATACCAAGTACTCCAACGGCTGGAAGATGAAGCAGATACGGAAGACCACTGGCAATAAGTAAAAAATATATGGAACGAGACATGTGAAGAAGTACTGAGAAAAAGAGAACATCAGCACAAAGCATCAATAACAACAGAAACCATTAGTAAGATAGAAGACAGGAAAAACAAGAAAGCAGATTTAAACAGAAGCAAAACCAGAAGCTCCAAAGCCAAGGCTCATGAAGTGTACATAGAAGCAAACAAAGAAGTAAGAAGAAACATCAAAAGAGACAAGAGGAAACATATTGAAGAGTTGGTAAGGGAAGCAGAGGAAGCTGCAGCCAAAGGAAATATGAGAGACCTGTACAACAACACAAAGAAGCTAACGGAAATATAAACAAGCAAATGGCCTCATAAAAGCTAAGAGTGGAAAATTGCTTAGAAATGTACAAGAACAAATGAAGAGATGGACAGAACATTTTGAGGAACTTCTCAATAGATGTCGTGAAATATTCTAATCCACATATATAAATTATCAGGTAAATATAAAGCCTAACAAATAAATTCTAATAAAGAAAAGAGCAATGGTAAAATAACAGTGCTGTCACAAAGAATGTACTCGAAATCCCCCTTTGTTTTATGCTTCGTCTGCAAATTGTAACGTTTCCACGTTAAATATAAGCCACTGCATAAATACAAGCGTTTCCACAACACATTAAAACGGGTATTGCATTTCTAAGAAAAACATTGAGAGGCACTGCGTAATGACCTAAATTAATCCTAACATTAATTATACTACGTTACCAAAACGAACGAACAGATGGACTCAAATAGAAAGAGAGAAGGGAGGGCTGAAAATCAGGAACGCATGCAAAATTAAACACGCGTCACGCGATACACAATTGCTGCCATCACGCGTGTAAGGCCACATGCACTAACTTGTTCGGACGGACAGTGATAAAAACACTAACCTTCCCAGAGTTAGGTTTTAAAATCCTGAAAAACTCTTATTAGAAAGATGACAATAGATGGGTTTACGTTTGAAAACATTACAGTACCCAGACAGCACATCTTCGAAACAGGAGGTAGAAGGAATTGCATATTTTGAACGCAGCATTTTAGCTCTATTAAATATATATATTTGGGTTCCTTAGGGTTTGCTGACAAAGAATATGTACAACGTTATGCAAATAGTCTAGGAATTAACAAGTTATAGCCAAAATAAAATGATGGTGCTGTCAGACAACACCCAAAATCAGAATCGCTCAGTGGTAGATTTTTTTACACCACCATTGTACGGGAAATGGGCCACAAGTTACATTTGAACTGATTGGCTGGAATGATATGTAAGGCTAAACACGATTAGTCGGACTATAAATGCTATCCTTGGTTGTTAGGGGAGACGTAGGAAGTTAAAAATTTTTTCAAACACTTGTCGAAACGTGGCTCCATTGGCCAGACTCGCTGATATACTCACTTAGGAGCGTTAGTTCGAGACCACTAGTTCAAATAAGCTTGATAAAGCAACAGTGCGTTGAAGCCAGCTCATATTTTTGCTAAATAAAAGCCTGGAACATAAGCAGATGGGAATTTGTGCTGTGCCAGAATTCATTGCTAGTCAACGTATCTGTGTTTGTTTCCATGAATTGTGGTAAGCTTGAAACATTCAGTATCTTTTAATGAAAATTGAATGTGAATTGTTAATTTATGCCTGTATATATGTGTAGTTCAGTAGCAAACATGATGTAAAGCCTATAATGCTCCAGCCTGAACAGAAGGTGTCGGTGGAAAGTAAAACTGCATGGAATGGCCAAACAGTACACTGACACCTAGATTATTGATTAGACAGAAATAAGGCTGGAAGTGCAGAGGCGTAGTAACCATTAAGGAGGTTAATACTGGTATAAAGTATTTCAGATGAAGCTGACAGTTGGCCTAACGCTCTGAACTCAATGTTTGTGATGTATTGTGATCAGTGTAAAAAGAGAGTATAAATTAGTTATGAAGTAGAAGGTACATCCTTCTTGTTTTCAGGGACCGTGGTCTTGACGTTATTGAGCAGCACCTGGTCAGAGCTTTGCTGAATCCAGAGTCGGACAGCATACTCCTTGGTCCATTTAGCTATCAGTGAGGTGTCTCCAGAGCACAGGGGAGAAATCGAGCAGAGGAGTCTTTTCCTGCCGCCATCACGCAAGATAAGCTGATCTGGCCAGCTGAGCTCAACATTATGTACCCCCATCTTAAAATAATATTGTAACATAAACTTAAGAGGGGAAGTAAATTGTTTTAATATCAGGAACTGAGAACATCTCCAATACTAGTTCCAATAAAGACAAACTATTGAAGTCATGATGACAAATACCAACAGAGCTTGAACAAAACGAAACCAGTATTACCTCATATTACTACTACACAACTGACACACATATGATACTTTTAATAATATATGTCACTACAATATTCATATTGATAAATTCTGTACATATACTTGTAATTAAAATTGATTGTGATTCCTGGTTCCCTTTGTATTTGAATCAGGACACATATTCATTCATGACAGCAATGAATACATATTGTTATTTGAAAAGTTATCAGTGACTCCTTTAAGATATCCTTGTAGAGTGTTTTATGTATGTGAGTGTCACAGTGTTGTCAAGTGTAGTGGAATAAATTAAATTGTTTATCTGTCTGTTGTTGTTATGACTTACACTTCATCATACACATACCCTAGACACATAACGTAGTCATCACACTATTCCAGAATAATTCTGACTGAGGTATACATATGTGGCAGCAAGTAAGGTTATATATAATACACTACTCTTATTAGATATATATATACCTTCACAGTTGATCTCAGTCAGTACACTAAGTCCCCTATAAATATTTATAACATCCCACTTCACCACATATATTGGGGTCTCGCTCTTGGGATTTTGAATCTTTACCTATTAAAAATATTGGGGGTAATTCACTTCAGGGAATATAAGAATTAAAAGGTATCCTTGGGTGGAATTAAATAAGGTTGAGCTCACGGTGCCTGTGTTGTCCATTAGATATATATTTAGAGATTGAATTGTTGGTTAGACATTGTATAAATTTACCTGATAGACAATGGCGGACCTGGCCAAGTTTCGATCTGCTGCTGTTCAGACTGCAAAAGAGTTAGGATTAGATGGGCAAGTTATGGTTGCCTATGTCACTACGGAATGTGACAAATTTATTGAACGCGAAGAAAGAAGGTATGAAGCCGAAAGAAAGTTAGAGGCTGAAAGGGAAATTAAGAAGTTACAATTTGAGGCTGAGGCTGAGACTAAGAGGTTGCAGATTGAGGCTGAGGCAAAGAAATGGGAAGCCGAAGAAAGAAGATTGACTGCAGAAAGGGAAGAGAAGAAATTAGCTGCAGAAAGAGAAGAGAAGAGATTAGCTGCAGAAAGGGAAGCAGAAAAGGAGGAGAAGAGATTACAAAGGGAACATGAGTTACGACTAAGGGAGTTTGAGTTTCAGGGCCATGCTCCTGAAAATGGTGCCAGTCCCTTTGCCTCTGATGCCACTGCTAGCCAGGGAGCCTCAACCTCAGCTATGAATTTCCATTTAGATCATTTTGTTGAGAAAGACGATGATATAGAGAGCTACCTAAATAGGTATGAACTATTAGCTACCACGTAGGGGTTAGAGAGAGAAAGGTGGAGCTTAAAGTTATCTCAAGGACTTTGTGGGGCAGCTTATGAAGTTTTTGCAAAAATGAGCAGAGGTGATCAGGAAAATTATGACATGCTAAAGCAGGCTCTTTTGTTAAGATATGAAAAGAATGCAGAATTTTATAGGAAAAAATTTAGGAATGCTAAACTACTGTCAGGTGAAACCTATCACCAGTTTTCTGCACGAATAGAGACATACTTGGAGAAATGGACTTCTCTGGGGAAAACCCAAGATCTTAAGGAAATGGTCCTTATAGAGCAATTAAGAGAGTCCATGGCTCCAGACCTGAGAAAGTTTCTCATGGAACAAGGTGCAGAGAGGCTGGGTGAGTTGCTAAATGTTGCTGAAAGGTATCAAGCAGCTCAAGCAGAGGTAACAGGTAATAAAAAGAAACAAGTGGATAACTTTAGGGCACCACAGAACTTTAATAAATTTGATCCTAGGGATCAAAACACAGGTAAGCACCAGTTTGACAGGCCACGGTATGAAAATAAAAATAAATTCCCACAATTCGATGAAAGGAAATATGATGAAAGAAAATCTTTCAACCAAGGAAAAAGGTGGTGTAAGAATTGTCAGATGGACAATCATGACACTGACCGTTGCAGAAGGAAACCTGTGTATATGGCAACCCTTCAGGTCAGGTCGACCTCAAGACAGGAGGAGGATATTATGTTAGATACCACTCCAGAAGAGATGAGGAAGGCACAGGCTGGGGATAAAACACTCAAGCCTTGTTTCAGAAAATTGTCAACTTGTCATACAACTCCAGGCAAGGGAGATTTTTAGATGAAAAACAAGTTGATGTATAGGAAGACTGGAGCTAGATCCAAAGGTCAGGGACAACTGGTACTTCCTAAAAGATATAGGGCAGACTTAATAAGGAGCCTACATGTGAAACCAGATGGGGACCATGAGAAGATAGGTACCATCATTCAAAAGGTGGCTCACAATTATTATTGGCCCAAAGCAAGATGGGACATTGAGAATTTTGTAGAAAGGTGTAGCATAGCACATGAGGGAACACCCACAAGTGGGAACATTGATCAGGACCTGGACACGCCACGGGGCAAAATTAGGCCTGATAATAAAAAGAAAAATAGATTTGATAAAGTGGACCAAATGGAATGGGAAGCCCCTTTTCACGGACAAGCTTCACTTAACTGTTTTACAATGGCCACTATGCGGAGAGTGCAAAAAGATGTCTTACCCCAGGATAAGCCGAAAATCCCTCAATCGGACTTAAACAAACTGGAGGAAGTGGATGTAGAGAGGAAATCTCTCATCAAGAATTTTAAGTGGGGAGAAAGCCCCAAGAGAAAAATTGGTAGCGGTCGTTTTGTGCATGATAATTCTGGGAGGAAAAATCATCACTATAGAGCTTCGAGTGGAAGAGACCATACCGGTGCATGGACAAATAGGTCCACAAAATTAAAGGTCCATATGTAGCTTTGTTAAGAACGTGGACTGATGAAAAGGCAGAGGAAAACATTACATCTTCATACCAATATGTGAATGAGCTGACCACTCGTTTGAAAACTGGCTGGAAACTTGCCAATGAAAATTTGAAACAAGCCAGGAAGAAACATGCTGCCTATTATAACAGGAAGGCGAAAGACAGAAATTTGGCTGTGGGAGAGAAAGTACTGCTTCTTTTGCCCGGGAGTCAGAATAAGTTACAAATTGGATGGCAGGGTCCATATACAGTTTTAGAGAATGTGTCTAGAACAAATTATAAGATAGATAAGAAGGGGAAAGAAAAAATCTATCATGTGAATCTCCTGAAGAAATATTTGGAAAGAGAACACCAGAAAGAGACACACTTGTTGACCTTGTCCATCGCCATGGAGATGAAAAAGGAACCACTTTCATCATTTGAATATCCATTACACCCCTGTGAGACAGCAGCACAGGTGAAAATCAGTACACATTTAACGAAAACTCAGAAAGAGAGAGTGCAACAGGTTCTAAATAATCATGCAGAGGTGTTAACAGACCGACCAGGGCATACAAACCCATTGGAATATGATATGAAACTGATAGACCCCACACCTTTATGTATGAAACCATATTCGATTCCGTTTGCTAAGGAGAAAGCTTTGAAGGAAGAGATAGACTATCTGTTGAAGGAAGGAATTATTTCGCACAGTGAATCCTCATATAGTTCCGGTGTTGTACTCTTAAGGAAGCCCTCTGGAGAACATAGACTCTGTATAGATTACAGGAGACTGAATGCTATTACAGAAGGACAGGTGGATCCATTGCCGGATACAAATCAGCTGTTTGCCAGACTAAATAAAGCTAAATATTTCTCAAAAGTGGATCTGAGTAAAGGATACTATCAGATTCCAGTAAAGCCTGAGGTTAGCCCATACCTAGCTTTTAGTACCTCAGAAGG
This sequence comes from Oreohelix idahoensis, assembly GCA_024509875.1. Lineage (NCBI taxonomy): Eukaryota > Metazoa > Mollusca > Gastropoda > Stylommatophora > Oreohelicidae > Oreohelix > Oreohelix idahoensis. Next base: position 179,721 of record JAMPIV010002945.1, read on the forward strand.
ACACTATGAGTTTAATAGATTGCCATTTGGATTGAAGAATGTGCCTAGTGTCTTCTCTAGAATGATGAGAAAATTGTTGGATGTAAACATTTCGGAGGAACGTAATGAATCCCTGAGTTGCCTCTTTGATTGAGGATATTCCGAATGTTTCATACAGGATAATAAGAAGATTATGGATCCACTACGAAAACTCTGCTATCACCAGGTATATGTTATCTCCTCATAACGTACATTTTGAGGGAAATATAATGTTCTCTGGACATGTCATTGCGCACACTCAGAGAAGAGAAATGGTGAATACGGGTTGCGAAGCAGCATTAAGACAAGCACTCACACTTGCGGCTGTTCAGTAACATAACCGAAATATATTATTGGTTGTAGAAGTCTGAGGCAGATTTCAGAGTAGTGCCTACTCTGAATGGACCCAACTACATAAAACCATGATAGCACCACTGCAGAGTAAAGTCAAGTTGACTTACATTTATCTATGTGTATATAGAATAAAGGACTGACATATAATGTCTGTTTTAAGAGGGGAGGTGTCGTGAAATATTCTAATCCACATATATAAATTATCAGGTAAATATAAAGCCTAACAAATAAATTCTAATAAAGAAAAGAGCAATGGTAAAATAACAGTGCTGTCACAATGACAGTACTCGAAATCCCCTTTGTTTTATGCTTCGTCTGCAAATTGTAACGTTTCCACGTTAAATATAAGCCACTGCATAAATACAAGCGTTTCCACAACACATTAAAACGGGTATTGCATTTCTAAGAAAAACATTGAGAGGCACTGCGTAATGACCTAAATTAATCCTAACATTAATTATACTACGTTACCAAAACGAACGAACAGATGGACTCAAATAGAAAGAGAGAGGGAGGGCTGAAAATCAGGAACGCATGCAACACGCGTTGCGCGATACACAATTACTACTATCACGCGTGTAAGGCCACATGCACTAACTTTTTCGGACGGACAGTGATAAAAACACTAACCTTCCCAGAGTTAGGTTTTTAAATCATGAAAAACTCTTATTAGAAAGATGACAATAGATCGGTTTACGTTTGAAAACATTACAGTACCCAGACAGCACATCTTCGAAACAGGAGGTAGAAGGAATTGCATATTTTGAACGCAGCATTTTAGCTCTATTAAATATATATATTTGGGTTCCTTAGGGTTTGCTGACAAAGAATATGTACAACGTTATGCAAATAGTCTAGGAATTAACAAGTTATAGCCAAAATAAAATGATGGTGCTGTCAGACAACACCCAAAATCAGAATCGCTCAGTGGTAGATTTTTTTACACCACCATTGTACGGGAAATGGGCCATAAGTTACATTTGAACTGATTGGCTGGAATGATATGTAAGGCTAAACACGATTAGTCGGACTATAAATGCTATCCTTGGTTGTTAGGGGAGACGTAGGAAGTTAAAATTTTTTCAAACACTTGTCGAAACGTGGCTCCATTGGCCAGACTCGCTGATATACTCACTTAGGAGCGTTAGTTCGAGACCACTAGTTCAAATAAGCTTGATAAAGCAACAGTGCGTTGAAGCCAGCTCATATTTTTGCTAAATAAAAGCCTGGAACATAAGCAGATGGGAATTTGTGCCAGTATTTGTGCCAGAATTCATTGCTAGTCAACGTATCTGTGTTTGTTTCCATGAATTGTGGTAAGCTTGAAACATTCAGTATCTTTTAATGAAAATTGAATGTGAATTGTTAATTTATGCCTGTATATATGTGTAGTTCAGTAGCAAACATGATGTAAAGCCTATAATGCTCCAGCCTGAACAGAAGGTGTCGGAGGAAAGTAAAACTGCATGGAATGGCCAAACAGTCCACTGACACCTAGATTATTGATTAGACAGAAATAATGCTGGAAGTGCAGAGGCGTAGTAACCATTAAGGAGGTTAATACTGGTATAAAGTATTTCAGATGAAGCTGACAGTTGGCCTAACGCTCTGAACTCAATGTTTGTGATGTATTGTGCTCAGTGTAAAAAGAGAGTATAAATTAGTTATGAAGTAGAAGGTACATCCTTCTTGTTTTCAGGGACCGTGGTCTTGACGTTATTGAGCAGCACCTGGTCAGAGCTTTGCTGAATCCAGAGTCGGACAGCATACTCCTTGGCCCATTTAGCTATCAGTGAGGTGTCTCCAGAGCACAGGGGAGAAATCGAGCAGAGGAGTCTTTTCCTGCCGCCATCACGCAAGATAAGCTGATCTGGCCAGCTGAGCTCAACATTATGTACCCCCATCTTAAAATAACATTGTAACATAAACTTAAGAGTCGAAGTAAATTGTTTTAATATCAGGAACTGAGAACATCTCCAATACTAGTTCCAATAAAGACAAACTATGGAAGTCATGATGACAAATACCAACAGAGCTTGAACAAAACAAAACCAGTATTACCTCATATTACTACTACACAACTGACACACATATGATACTTTTAATAATATATGTCACTACAATATTCATATTGATAAATTCTGTACATATACTTGTAATTAAAATTGATTGTGATTCCTGGTTCAATTTGTATTTGAATCAGGACACATATTCATTCATGACAGCAATGAATACATATTGTTATTTGAAAAGTTATCAGTGACTCCTTTAAGATATCCTTGTAGAGTGTTTTATGTATGTGAGTGTCACAGTGTTGTCAAGTGTGGTGGAATAAATTAAATTGTTTATCTGTCTGGTGTTGTTATGACTTACACTTCATCATACACATACCCTAGACATACAACGTAGTCATCACACTATTCCAGAATAATTCTGACTGAGGTATACATATGTGGCAGCAAGTAAGGTTATATATAATACACTACTCTTATTAGATATATATATACCTTCACAGCTGATCTCAGTCAGTACACTAAGTCCCCTATAAATATTTATAACATCCCACTTCACCACAATAGACCAGCTCCAACTAATCCCCCAGACATCTACCCAGCAGAAAAAAGCTACAAATCAGCTGTGAACGACCAAGTAGAGAAGAAATAAAGAAAGCCATAAAGCTTCTGAAAGATGGAAAAGCAACTGCTCCAGATTGCATTCCATCAGAGGCCATCAAAACAGATATTAATACCTATAATAATAATAATAATAATAAATTCTTTAAGCACCAAACACGGCGCATAAGGCAGAAACCAGTGCTCTCCAGGTTGTTCGTTGTGACGCCACTCCTCTTAGCTCTTGCACATTATTTAGGCCCAACGTTCTTCCTTCTCTTATTATTGTTCTTCTGAGTATTTCTTTTGGTCTTCCTTTTTTCCTCTTACCCTCAGGAACCCAAGTGAGCGCCTGTAGTGGTATTCTGTTGTTTTGCATTCGTAGGACATGACCGATATATGACCATCGTCTTTTCCTTATATAGTCGGAGACATATTTCTGCCTAGAGTCTTTCTCTTATTTGTCGATTAGTCTTGAATTCTTTCCAACTGATGTTCATGAGTTTTCTAAGACATTTGTTCTCGAATGTATTCAGCTTGTTCTCCAATGATTTTGTTATTTTCCAACTCTCACAGCCGTATGTTAACACAGAGATAACATTTGAATTAAACAGACGAAGCTTGGTATGTATATTCAATGATCGTAATTTCCAAATGTTAGATAATCTATTGAAGGCGCTAGCTGCCAAAGCAATTCTAGTATGAATTTCTCTTGTTGTGTCACCATCCTGAGTCATTTTACTGCCTAAATAATTGAAACTTTCAACTTTCTGTAGTTTTTCCCCGTTCAAGATGATATCAAAGGTCTCATTAGAAAAGTTCATAGCTTTAGTTTTAGAGGCATTTATTTGGAGACCTATTTTAACCGAGAGATGACACAAATTATTTACTGCTTCTTGGGATTGTCTGGGTGTTGAACTTAAGAATGCTAAATCATCTGCGAAATCCAGGTCCCCCAGGAATTTTCCATTTGTCCATTTTATACCTAATTGTTCATTGTGGGTATAGTTTCTCATAACCCAATCAATAGCTATTCCAAAAAGTAGTGGTGACATAATACAGAGATATTATAAAAAATTTTTGGCAAAATCTGGGAGAGAGACGAAATACAAGCAGAATGGAAGGAAGATTATCTGGTCAAGTTGGTAGGGAATTTACAAGAGTGCACAAATTATAGAGGAATAATATTACTATCAGTGCCAGGAAAAGTATTAAACAGAATCATCTTTGAGAGATTAAAAGAGTCCATAGACAAGCAACTGAGAGATAAACAAGCAGGTTTTCGACAAAACAGATCCTGTACAGACCAGATAGCCACATTGAGAATAATAGTTGAACAAAGTCTGGAATGAAATTCACCGCTATACATCGGATTCGGGACAATGAAAAGGCATTTGACAGTGTAGACAGAGAATCACTTTGGAAACTGATGAGGCATTATGGAGTGTTGCGGACAGTTTCGCTGAGTTTATAACCTGTTAAATGTACCTGTTTAGTTTGGAGACATTATTTGTTAGATTCTTGATCAAAGGGGAGTTACTCATTTTTTACTTGGGTTGAAGTCAACATTGGTTGTTATCCCACTTGTTTTTTAACCAAGCGGTCTAATTTTAGAACCGATGTCTTGTTACCTGACCATATATGGCTTGAATGGTCAGCCTTTCCTAGAATGTTTTCTGATAGCCCACCTGAGCATAGCTCAGGGGTCTTGCGTCTCACGACGCATGCGCAAGTTTGGTGGCGCGTTAAGAAAGACATTTTTGTTGGAGAGACGAGCTGTGGTTTTCAAACGGTCAAGACGTGTTGGCGTTTTTGATCTGGTTTTATGCCTGGGGAAGGAAAGTCCTCTGTGTGTGACCAAGATGTCTAAAGATTGTTTCCCAATGTTGTATTCTATGCGCCTAGGAGGCGAGTGTGTTTTTTTGTTTATTCTGAAGAGATGTCAAGGTAAATTATCCTTCAAATCATTTTCTCTATTGCCAGAATCGTGAATAACATTTGTTACCAGCTTAGTGACTTTTCACTGGGCGGGAAAGAGTCCATTGAGAATACTAGAATTTGAGCTCACGAAGTATGCTGACATTGTATGTATCGGGTCTGTGAATGCCCGAAGAACTTTATATTCGTTGAATCCCGCTATTCCGGCGGTACCACTTTGGACAAGGTCTGACATACCTTGTTTGTCCAAGGAATCAAAGAGGACACTGTATTTAGGGGCCCGCCATAGTTTGCGGCCTGCTGTATACTAGAAAATGTATCTGACTTGCTGGTGTCAGAGTAGAGCGGAACTAAGCTCATATATTTGAAGACCCGCTGGCAATGCAGGGTATTTTTGCTGTAGCTGTAGAACGAGAGATAGATGGAGGTCAGCATCATATATGCACAGCTTACTGATGAACTGTTGATGCAAACTGTATTGAACTGTTGTCATGTTTACGATGTCCTGAGTTTTGTCAAATGACTATTTATATTGATGTCGGCGTACCTTGTAGTCGTACTGTATTAAAGTCTTGAAAACGTCAGAGGTGTTACCAAGCTCCACGAATTTCTACATTGTGGTGCAAGAGTGTGTTATTCTATAGATGCCTGTCTTCCACGAACCTTTATACACCCATTCGCACTCTTTGATATCTACTCACGCACCATTGCTATAACACTACAACACTTTGAAGACAAGAAATGAATGTCAACATTATGGCGGCCAACCAGGGCCTACAACATTTATGATAGCCTGTGTGGCGTTTGAGTTACAACGAATACAGGACGTTACATTTATGGTGAGCCAGCTTGATGGGGCTATTGTCGTGCTGATTTCAACTTCGTGGTAACTAAAAGTACCCGGCGCTGCCCGGTAGATTGTTGACATTTCAACATTTCCTGAGCCTGCGTTGTTCACACCTAGTCAAGTTCCAGTACCATCGTTATTACTGATATTCAGAAGGTCAAGTTCCTATACCATCGTTGTTGCTGTAGTTCAGAAGGCCAAGTTCCGGTACCATCGTTGTCGCTGTTATTTTGAAGGTCAAGTGCCGGTACTATCATTGTTACTATTGTTCAGAAGCAAGTTCAGATGTACCCTTCAGCGTTGGATCCTCTGATCCTCAGAATGCTGACTATAGTGCTTCATCGTTGCTGTTATTGACGATAGGAATGTCATAAGATAAGTGGCCTGTTTGTTATTGTGAACTGTGCCTTTGTATTGTGTCTGAACTAAGCCTTCCGCATTTACACATCCTTTATATGCTATATGTTTATATGTTACATGTTATTTATATGTTTATATTTCAGCGGGTTTGGTTGGGTCGGTGACTCCTGTAGGTAATATCCCACTTAACCGAGGGCCTACTGTGAGCGTTCTTTAGGGCCTATCGCGAATTTCCTGTTGTGGAAATTATCAGCGACTTTTTGTTGCTTCGCGATATTTATTTTTTTTTTGTTTAGCTGTGACGAAGTGTGTTAGTGTCGTTTTCGTATATTTTTTTCTGTTCTTTAGTTTTGATTTGATTTGTTTGTATTTGTCTGCCTCCTCTTCCTTTCGTTTAGTTCTATACACCTTTATGTTTATACACTGTTGTGTCATTTGTTTCGTTTGATATTTCGCAGTTATCATCACATGCTTTGTGATATTTTCTTTAGTTTCGCTTTATAATTTATTTGACTTCTGCGAATGTTATCGTATTGTCCTTGATGCTTGTTCTCTGTTTATGTTAGTCATTGTTGTCATACGCTATATATATATATATATATATATATATATATATATATATATATATATATATATATATATATATATGTATATATGTATATATATATATATATATATATATATATATATATATATATATATATATATATATATATATATATATATATATATATAGTCATGCACTATTAGTAGTGCAGTGTACCTGGAATATAAAATTGATTGATGGTGTTATTATTGTAAAGGTGATTATACAAGTTCTTTATCAAAGACTTGTCTCCCACAGAGATTGGGATACAGTGAGGTGATTATACAAGTTCTTTATTAAAGATCTGTTCCCATTGAGGTTGGGATAAAGTAATTTATTATTTCAGGTTACTGATCTCATATTATTAGACATAATGTCTACACTACATTATTTTATTGAGCAAGGGAAATCCCTTGGTAAGGCTGGTGATAAATTGGAGGAATTCGCGACTACTGAATATGCCAAGGCACTGAAGTCGGAAGAAAAAAAGAAAGAAGATGGAAAATGGAAGAAAGAAAATAGAAGCTGAGAATTTAAGACTGCAGATGCAGGCAGATGAAAGAAAATTTCAGATGGAAATGGAAAAACAAAAAAGAGAAGCCGAGCAGAAAAAGATAGAAGCTGAGGCTGAAAATAAAAGGTTAGAAAGAGAAGCTGAAGCTGAGAATAAAAGGTTAGAAAGAGAAGCTGAAGACAGGAAAAGAGAAGCGGAAGAGAGGAAAGAAAAAGCAAAAATGGAACATGATGAAAAACTCTTAGCTTTGGAGTTAGAAAAATTGAAGTTGATGAATATGGGTAATGCTAATGATCCACATAATCAGTCAACTTCTAATAAGACAAATGCTACTACTTATAAGGTCAAGCTACCTGCTTTCAATTCTTCCAGTGACGATATAACGTTCTATCTGGACAGATTTGAACGGTCATGTCAAACTCATAAAGTAGATAAGTCACAATATGTTAATCATTTGTCGGAGATACTTAAAGGTGAAGCTCTGAATATGTTAAGCATGGTAGATGAGCCCGACAAGAATAACTATGATGTTGTCAGAGCAACCTTATTAAAGAAATATCAACTTACCGAAGACGGTTATCGTCTTCGCTTCAAGACTATGTTACCAGAAACTGGGGTAGAATTCTCAGAATTCATCTCAAAAATACGTCTTACGTTCACACAATGGATTGAGCTGTCTAAAACAGAACATACATATGAAGCCCTTATGGACTTATTACTTCGAGACAAAGTTATGTCATCTGTCAATGAGTCTTTTCTTGCCTTTCTACATGAGCGTAAACCTAAGAACATAAAAGATAAGGAAGAATATTGTTGCCAGTATGTCACTGCGCACCCTCATGTTACTGTTAGCAATTCTAAAGTTAAGGAAGGTTTGCCAGTTGCTTCTGCAGCACCATATATCCCTAACTTTCTTCGTAAATTTCAAGGTGCTCAACACAACTTTAATAGGAAGAGTAATTGTAATTATGCTCAAAATCAAGGTAATCCATCACATAATGGTTCTTCTTCGAAGAACTGGAGGCGAGCTGACAGTCCTCGTAATTTTGGGTCCAGCAATTTTGGAAACTTTCGCTGGGGCAGTCACAATAGAAACTATCCAAGCTATTATTCACGGAGACAACAAAACCAAACTAATAAATATTCTCGTCAACGGGAGAATGACAATAGTGACTATGGAAACTGGGATTAAAACCAGAACAATTGTTACAGGATGGCAAATAATGACAATTTCAGAGGAAATAATAATCGCGGCAGATCTCAACACAACAAATATAGATCATATAACCAGGCAAACTCTGTACAGCAAGAGTCTCAGGGAGCCTGTAATCAAGTGAACGATAATAAAAACTCTAATGCTATCACTTGTTCTGCTTTCGATTTTGGGGGAGCATCTCAATGCCCCCAATGCACAACTTTGTTCGAACCGACTACAGTAACTACTTTGAGTTGTGGTCACCCTCTTCCTGCTCTTCCTGCTGCAGTTGCGCATGACGAGAGAGGATCTCTTATCTTATATAAAGGTCTAGTGAATAATAATCCAGTCTCAGTCCTTTTTTATTCTGGATGCACTACTATCGGAGTTAAGCAATCTCTCAAAGATCCTTCTTGTGCCACGGGAAAAGTGGTCAAATGTGTGACATTTGGTGGCACTCTGGAAAAGTATCCAACTGCTATCATTCACATTGCTACTCCCTTCTTTACGGGAGATGTCCACGCGTGTCTTCTACCGAATCCTATTTTCGACAAAACAGATCCTGTACAGACCAGATAGCCACATTGAGAGTAATAGTTGAACAAAGTCTGGAACGAAATTCACCGCTATACATCGGATTCGGGACAATGAAAAGGCATTTGAAAGGGTAGACAGAGAATCACTTTGGAAACAGATGAGGCATTATGGAGTTCCCATGAAGATCATTAACTTAAGAAGACCTATGAAGACGTGACATGCAGAATTCTTCATGAAGGACAACTTACAGAACCGTTTGGGATTAAAACGGGAGAGACAGGGATGCCTCTTGTCTCCATTTATTTTCTTACTAGCAATATATTGGGTCATGAAAACATCGACATCACACAACAGAAATGGAATCCAATGTAATCTTACTAAACAGCTTGATGATCTGAATTTTGCAGATGACTTGGCTCTTCTGTCCCATAACCATAATCAGATGCAAGAGAAAATGAAAATTCTCGATGAGAGGTCACAACAAGTGGGCCTGAAAATACATAGGGAAAAGACAAAGATTATGAGAATAAATGCAAGAAATTATAACAAGGTTGAACTTGAAGAAACACCACTAAAGGATGTAGAATCGTACACATATCTTGGTAGTAATATAGACAAAGTTGGAGGGACAGACAGAGATATAAAAAAATATATACAAAAAGCAAGAGGAGCTTTCATTGCATTGGAAAACATATGGAGAACAAGAGAAATCAAGTCCAACACAAAAATAAGAATCTTCAACTCAAATGTCAAGTCAGTCCTATTGTATGGCTCTGAAACATGGAGAGAAACAAAAACAACAACCAAAAAGCTACAGACTGTTATAAACGGGTGCTTGTGTAGAATAGAAGGACTGAAATGGTATGACAAAGTCACAAATGTGGAATTGATGACAAGAACCAGACAAGTGCCAGTGGAACAAGAGTTGAGAAGACGACGCTGGCGATGGATAGGACACACATTGTAATGCCCGAGTAATCAGTAATTGATGCGTGAGTAATAAAATGGCGTGGTAAGCCAAATAAAAATAAAATATGAACTCAGAATTGAGTTAAACTAGCAACGCTAGGATGATTATGCATTACAAGGCAGTCCTTGTTCTGGAATCCACATGGAAAGAGAGGCAGAGATAAACCAAAAAACACATGGAGAAGAGAACTGGATACAGAGGTGAAATTGTGAGGAAAATATGGAAAGAACTTGAGCGGATGGCACAGGACAGGAAGACTTGGCATGTGTTTGTTGAAGGCCTATGCTCATCGGGGAGCTAAAGGGTATTGATTGATTGATTGATTGATTATGATGAGCCCGTTTGATTGCTTGTATTTCCCAGTCTTTCTTCTGTTGTACAGGTCCGTTATATTTTATATGGGTGCAGCTTCCTCAGCCTTTCTTGCTATTTCTTTAAAATATTTCCTCTTACCCCTTCTGATGTTTCCTTTCACTTCCTTTTATTTATTTATTTTTTGTTCTTATGTATGGTTGTCATGAAATATTCTAATCCACATATATAAATTATTAGGTAAATATGAAGCCTAACAAATAAAATTAATAAAGAGAAGAGCAATGGTAAAATAACAGTGCTGTCACAAAGAATGTACTCGAAATCCCCCTTGTTTTCTGCTTCGTCTGCAAATTGTAACGCTTTCACGTTGATATAAAAGCTTACTGTATTATTACCCGCCTTCTTCAATGAAACGTGTGCTGCATTTCTAAGAAAAAACATTGAGACGTACTGCGTAATGACCTAAATTAATCCTAACATTAATTATATTACGTTACCAAAACGAACGAACAGATGGACAAAAGGATAGCGAGAGGGGAGGGCTGAAAATCAGGAACGCATGCAACACGCGACGCGCGATATACCAATGCTGGCATCACGCGTGTAAGTCTACAAGCACTAACTTTTTCAGACGGACAGTGATAAAATACACTACCCTTTCCCAGAGTTAGGTTTATAAATCATAACAGACTCTTATTAGAAAAGATAACATTAGATGGGTTTACGGTTGAAAACATAACAGTACCCAGACAGCATATCTTCGAAACAGGAGGTAGAAGAAATTGCATATTTTGAACGCAGCCACGTAGCTCCTTTAAATTAGTATTTTTGGGTTCCTTAGGGCTTGCTGACAAATAATATGTAAAACGTTACGCAAATAGTCCAGGAATTAATAAATTATACCCAAAATAAAATATTGGGGGTGCCTGACAGCATAAAATCATTTCTGCTCATAAGATTTTTTTTTAACGTGTTTGAAAAAAATTTACGTTACATAAATAGCCTACCATGTAAACTCCAAATTGATTGGAGCGCAACAAATGAAAGCCTAACCACGATTGGTCGGGCTATAAATACTATCTTGGTTGTTAGGGGAGACGGGAAAAGATAACATTTTTTTTCAAACACTTGTCGAAACGTGGCTCATTGGCCAGTCTCGCTGATATACACACTTGGGAGCGTTAGTTCGAGACCACTTGTTTAAATGATCTTGATAAAGCATCAGTGCGTTGAAGCCAGCTAACATTTTGCTCAATAAAAGCCTGGAAGATAAGCAGATGGAAATTTGTGCCAGTTTGTGCCAGAATTCATTGCTAATCAACGTATCTGTGTTATTCGTATGAATTGTGGTAAGCTTGAACCATTTAATATCTTTTAATGAAAATTGAATGTGAATTGTTGATTTATGCCTGTATATATATGTGTAGTTCAGTGGCAAACGTGAGGTAAAGCCTAAAATGCTCCAGCCTGAACAGAGGGTGTCGGAGAGAAGTAAAACGGCATGGAATGGCCAAACAGTACACTGACACCTGGATGATTGACTAGAAAGAAATAATGCTGGAAGTGCAGAGGCGTAGTAACCATTAGGAAGGGTAATACTGGAATAAAGTATTTCAGATGAAGCTGACTGTTGGCCTAACGCTCTGAACGCAATGTTTGTGATGTATTGTGATCAGTGTAAAAAGAAAATATAAATTAGTTATGAAGTAGAAGGTACATCCTTCTTGATTTCAGGGACAGTGGTCTTGATGGTACTGAGCAGCACCTAGTCAGAGCTTTGCTGAATCCAGTGTCGGACAGCATACTCATTGGTCCTTTTAGCTATCAGTGAGGTGTCTCCAGAGCCCAGAGGAGAATTCGAGCAGAGGAGTCCTTTCCTGCCGCCATCACGCCAGATAAGCTACTTGGCCAGCTGAGCTCAACATTATGTCCCCTCATCTTGAACTGACTTTTTAAAATTAATATTAAGAGGGGAATTTACTTGTCTTAAAATCAGGAACTGTGAACATCTCCAATACTAGTCCCTAAAGACAAACTATTGAAGTCATGATGACAAATACCAACAGAGCTTGAACAAAACAAAACCAGTATTACCTCATTTTACTACTACACAACTGACACACATAGAACATTTGTAATAATATATGTCACTACAATATTCATATTAAATACATTCTGTACATAACTTGTAATTTAAATTGATTGTGATTCCTGGTTCCCTTGTAGTTGAATCAGGACACATATTCATTCATGCCAGTAATGAATACATATTGTTATTCGAAAGTTTATCAGTGACTCTTTTAAGATATCTTTGTAGAGTGTTATATGTATGTGAGTGTCACAGTGTTGTCAAGAGTAGTGGATTAAATTAAATTGTTTATCTGTCTGTTGTTGTGACTTACACTTCACCATACTCATACCCTAGACACATAACGTAGCATCACACTATTCCAGAATAATTCTGACTGAGATATATAGATATGTGGTAGCAAGTAAGGTTATCTATAATACACTACTCTTAATAGATATAGATACCTTCACAGCTGATCTCAGTCAGTACACTAAGTTCCCTATAAGTATTTATAACATCCCACTTCACCACATATATTGGGGGCTCGTCCGGGATTTTGAATCTTTAACTATTAAAAATATTGGGGGTAATTCACTTCAGGGAATATAAGAATTAAAAGGTATCCTTGGGTGGAATTAAATAAGGTTGAGCTCACGGTGCCTGTGTTGTCCATTAGATATATAGTTAGAAATTGAATTGTTGGTTAGACATTATATAAAGTTACCTGATAGACAATGGCGGACCTGGCCAAATTTCGATCTGCTGCGGTTCAGACTGCAAAAGAGTTAGGATTAGATGGGCAAGTTATGGTTGCCTATGTTACTACGGAATGTGACAAATTTATTGAACGCGAAGAAAGAAGGTTTGAAGCCGAAAGAAAGTTAGAGGCTGACAAGGAAATTAAGAAGTTACAGTTTGAGGCTGAGGCTGAGACTAAGAGGTTGCAAGCTGAGGCTGAGACTAAGAGGTTGCAGATTGAGGCTGACAAAGAGGCTAAGAAATTGGAAGCAGAAGAGAAGAAATTAGCTGCAGAAAGGGAAGCCGAGGAAAGAAGATTAGCTCTAAACTACTGTCAGGTGAAAAACCTATCACCAGTTCTCTGCACGAATAGAGACATACTTGGAGAAATGGACTTCTCTGGGGAAAACCCAAGATCTTAAGGAAATGGTCCTTATAGAGCAACTAAGAGAGTCCATGGCTCCAGACCTGAGAAAGTTTCTCATGGAACAAGGTGCAGAGAGGCTGGGTGAGTTGCTAAATGTTGCTGAAAGGTATCAAGCAGCTCAAGCAGAGGTAACAGGTAATAAAAAGAAACAAGTGGATAACTTTAGGGCACCACAGAACTTTAATAAATTTGATCCTAGGGATCAAAATAAAGGTAAGCACCAATTTGATAGGCCACGGTATGAAAATAAAAATAAATTCCCACAATTCGATGAAAGGAAATATGATGAAAGAAAATCTTTCAACCAAGGAAAAAGGTGGTGTAAGAATTGTCAGATGGACAAACATGACACTGACCGTTGCAGAAGGAAACCTGTGTATATGGCAACCCTTCAGGTCAGGTCGACCTCAAGACAGGAGGAGGATATTATGTTAGATACCACTCCAGAAGAGATGAGGAAGGCACAGGCTGGGGATAAAACACTCAAGCCTTGTTTCAGAAAATTGTCAACTTGTCATACAACTCCAGGCAAGGGAGATTTTTACATGAAAAACAAGTTGATGTATAGGAAGACTGGAGCTAGATCCAAAGGTCACGGACAACTGGTTCTTCCAAAAAGATACAGGACAGAATTAATAAGGAGCCTACGTGTGAAACCAGATGGGGACCATGAGAAGATAGGTACCATCATTCAAAAGGTGGCTCACAATTATTATTGGCCCAAAGCAAGATGGGACATTGAGAATTTTGTAGAAAGGTGTGTAGCATAGCACATGAGGGAACACCCACAAGTGGGAACATGGATCAGGACCTGGACACGCCATGGGGCAAAATCAGGCCTGACAATAAAAGGAAAAATAGATTTGATAAAGTGGACCAAATGGAATGGGAAGCCCCTTTTCACGGACGAGCTTCACTTAACTGTTTTACAATGGCCACTATGCGGAGAGTGCAAAAAGATGTCTTACCCCAGGATAAGCCGAAAATCCCTCAATCAAACTTAAACAAACTGGAGGAAGAGGATGTAGAGAGGAAATCTCTCATCAAGAATTTTAAGTGGGGAGAAAGCCCCAAAAGAAAAATTGGTAGCGGTCGTTTTGTGAATGATAATTCTGGGAGGAAAAATCATCACTATAAAGCTTCGAGTGGAAGAGACCATACCGGTGCATGGACAAATAGGTCCACACAATTAAAGGTCCATATGTAGCTTTGTTAAGAACGTGGACTGATGAAAAGGCAGAGGAAAACATTACATCTTCATACCAATATGTGAATGAGCTGACCACTCGGTTAAAAACTGGCTGGAAACTTGCCAATGAAAATTTGAAACAAGCCAGGAAGAAACATGCTGCCTATTATAACAGGAAGGCGAAAGACAGAAATTTGGCTGTGGGAGAGAAGGTACTGCTTCTTTTGCCCGGGAGTCAGAATAAGTTACAAATTGGATGGCAGGGTCCATATACAGTTCTAGAGAAGGTGTCTAGAACAAATTATAAGTTAGATAAGAAGGGGAAAGAAAAAATCTATCATGTGAATCTCCTGAAGAAATATTTGGAAAGAGAACATCAGGAAGAGACACACTTGTTGACCTTGTCCATCGCCATGGAGATGAAAAAGGAACCACTTTCATCATTTGAATATCCATTACACCCCTGTGAGACAGCAGCACAGGTGAAAATCAGTACACATTTAACGAAAACTCAGAAAGAGAGAGTGCAACAGGTTCTAAGTAATCATGCAGAGGTGTTAACAGACCGACCAGGGCATACAAACCTATTGGAATATGATATGAAACTCATAGACTCCACACCTGTCTGTATGAAACCATATTCGATTCCGTTTGCTAAGGAAAAAGCTTTGAAGGAAGAGATAGACTATCTATTGAAGGAAGGAATTATTTCGCACAGTGAGTCTTCGTATAGTTCCGGTGTTGTACTCTTAAGGAAGCCCTCTGGAGAACATAGACTCTGTATAGATTACAGGAGACTGAATGCTATTACAGAAGGGGGACAGGTGGATCCATTGCCGGATACAAATCAGCTGTTTGCCAGACTAAAATAAAGCTAAATATTTTCTTCAAAAGTGGATCTGAGTAAAGGATACTATCAGATTCCAGTAAAGCCTGAGGTTAGACCATACCTAGCTTTTAGTACCTCAGAAGGACACTATGAGTTTAATAGATTGCCATTTGGATTGAGAATGCGCCTAGTGTCTTCTCTAGAATGATGAGAAAATTATTGGATCCTCTGAATAATCCCTGTATAACAAATTTTATGGATGATATCCTTATAGCAACAGAAACATTTGAGGAACACATTGACTCTCTGAACATGCTGTTTGATCGACTTAGGGAGTCAAATTTAACAGCCCGACCAACCAAATGTTGCGTTGGATGTAAAGAATTGGAATTTTTGGGACACACAGTTTATCAGGGAAACATGACCCCTGACCCAAAGAATTTAGAGAAACTACAGAAAGCCCCGAGACCACAAACCAAGAAGGACGTGAGATCCTTTGTCTCATTATGTGGTTTCTACCAGAAGTATATCAAAAACTTTAATTCCATATGTGCACCGTTAACTGAATTGACACGTAAAGGACATCCAGATCGCATTACATGGACACCACAATGTGAAATGACTTACCAAGAATTGAAGGAAAAGCTCACAAGTAAACACATTTTGAAATTACCTGACTTAAGTCAAGAATTCATAGTAAGGACGGATGCAAGTAATATTGGGTTAGGTGCAACTCTACTACAGAAATCAGATGCATTGGATGGGGAATTAAGCCCAGTGGCATATGCTAGCAGAAAGTTGAATAAAGCTGAAATCAACTACTCAACTAGCGAAAAAGAATGTCTTGCAGTAATATGGGCAATAAAGAAATTCAATATTTATCTATATGGGAAGGCACTTAAGTTGCAAACTGACCACAAACCTTTATCGTTTTTAGCACAGGCTAAGCATGAGAACTCTAGGTTACTCCGATGGTCTTTGCTTCTGGCTCCATATAATTTTAGCATTGAATATATATCTGGAAAAACAAATCTGGGAGCGGATTTTTTAAGCCGCCATCCGTGTGATGAGAATCACCGTAAACCCCAGAAATAATAATAAATTTCTCTATGTGTATATAGAATAAAGGACTGAACATATAATTGTTCTGATTTAAGAGGGGAGGGTTGTTTTGAAATAAATCTGAATCCACTGCTATAAATTATAAAGGTAAAATTATGAAGCCTAACAAATAAAAATTATAAAGAGAAGAGGCAACTGGGTAAAATAACAGTGCTGTCACAAAGAATGTACTCGAAATCCCCCTTGTTTTCTGCTTCGTCTGCAAATTGTAACGCTTTCACGTTGATATAAAAGCTTACTGTATTATTACCCGCCTTCTTCAATGAAACGTGTGCTGCATTCTAAGAAAAACATTGAGACGTACTGCGTAATGACCTAAATTAATCCTAACATTAATTATACTGCGTTACCAAAACGAACGAACAGATGGACAAAAGGATAGCGAGAGGGGAGGGCTGAAAATCAGGAACGCATGCAACACGCGACGCCCGATATACAAATGCTGGCATCACGCGTGTAAGTCTACAAGCACTAACTTTTTCAGACGGACAGTGATAAAATACACTACCCTTTCCCAGAGTTAGGTTTATAAATCATAAAAAACTCTTATTAGAAAAGATAACATTAGATGAGTTTACGGTTGAAAACATAACAGTACCCAGACAGCACATCTTCGAAACAGGAGGTAGAAGAAATTGCATATTTTGAACGCAGCCACGTAGCTCCTTTAAATTAGTATTTTTGGGTTCCTTAGGTCTTGCTGACAAATAATATGTAAAACGTTACGCAAATAGTCCAGGAATTAATAAATTATACCCAAAATAAAATATTGGGGGTGCCTGACAGCATAAAATCATTTCTGCTCATAAAGTTTTTTTTATAACGTGTTTGAAAAAACCTTACGTTACATAAATAGCCTACCATGTAAACTCCAAATTGATTGGAGCGCAACAAATGAAAGCCTAACCACGATTGGTCGGGCTATAAATACTATCTTGGTTGTTAGGGGAGACGGGAAAAGATAACATTTTTTCAAACACTTGTCGAAACGTGGCTCATTGGCCAGTCTCGCTGATATACACACTTGGGAGCGTTAGTTCGAGACCACTTGTTTAAATGATCTTGATAAAGCATCAGTGCGTTGAAGCCAGCTAAAATTTTGCTCAATAAAAGCCTGGAAGATAAGCAGATGGAAATTTGTGCCAGTTTGTGCCAGAATTCATTGCTAATCAACGTATCTGTGTTATTCGTATGAATTGTGGTAAGCTTGAACCATTTAATATCTTTTAATGAAAATTGAATGTGAATTGTTGATTTATGCCTGTATATATATGTGTAGTTCAGTGGCAAACGTGAGGTAAAGCCTAAAATGCTCCAGCCTGAACAGAGGGTGTCGGAGAGAAGTAAACGGCATGGAATGGCCAAACAGTACACTGACACCT
Organism: Oreohelix idahoensis; assembly: GCA_024509875.1. NCBI lineage: Eukaryota > Metazoa > Mollusca > Gastropoda > Stylommatophora > Oreohelicidae > Oreohelix > Oreohelix idahoensis. The sequence goes on from JAMPIV010002945.1 coordinate 197,725, forward strand.
GGATGATTGACTAGAAAGAAATAATGCTGGAAGTGCAGAGGCGTAGTAACCATTAAGAAGGGTAATACTGGAATAAAGTATTTCAGATGAAGCTGACTGTTGGCCTAACGCTCTGAACGCAATGTTTGTGATGTATTGTGATCAGTGTAAAAAGAAAATATAAATTAGTTATGAAGTAGAAGGTACATCCTTCTTGATTTCAGGGACAGTGGTCTTGATGGTACTGAGCAGCACCTGGTCAGAGCTTTGCTGAATCCAGTGTCGGACAGCATACTCCTTGGTCCTTTTAGCTATCAGTGAGGTGTCTCCAGAGCCCAGAGGAGAATTCGATCAGAGGAGTCCTTTCCTGCCGCCATCACGCCAGATAAGCTAACTTGGCCAGCTGAGCTCAACATTATGTCCCCTCATCTTGAGAATGATCTTTTTTAAAATTAATATTGAGAGGGGGAATTTACTTGTCTTAAAATCAGGAAACTGGTGAACATCTCCAATATAGTGCCCACACCTGAAGACAAACTATTGAAGTCATGATGACAAATACCAACAGAGCTTGAACAAAACAAAACCAGTATTACCTCATTTTACTACTACACAACTGACACACATAGAACATTTGTAATAATATATGTCACTACAATATTCATATTAAATACATTCTGTACATAACTTGTAATTTAAATTGATTGTGATTCCTGGTTCCCTTGTAGTTGAATCAGGACACATATTCATTCATGCCAGTAATGAATACATATTGTTATTCGAAAGTTTATCAGTGACTCTTTTAAGATATCTTTGTAGAGTGTTATATGTATGTGAGTGTCACAGTGTTGTCAAGTGTAGTGGATTAAATTAAATTGTTTATCTGTCTGTTGTTGTGACTTACACTTCACCATACTCATACCCTAGACACATAACGTAGCATCACACTATTCCAGAATAATTCTGACTGAGATTTATAGATATGTGGTAGCAAGTAAGGTTATCTATAATACACTACTCTTAATAGATATAGATACCTTCACAGCTGATCTCAGTCAGTACACTAAGTTCCCTATAAGTATTTATAACATCCCACTTCACCACAATGGTTAACGAGCCTTGGCTCATGTCTGCTTCTGTATTAATCTGCTTGTTTATGTTTCGGTTCTTGATTTAATTGATGATTATTTTTTTATAGAAGCTTTGTGCTTGCGTTCTCTTCTTCCTAGAACTGCTCCAGGTGTCTCATCCCATATTTGTGAGGTTACAGTGACCTTCTGTACTCGTTTGATCTTCCAATTGTTGAAACACTTGGCACTTATTGACTATTGTAGACGTACATTTTACTTTTTGTTTCTTGATTTCTGAAATACTTTATATTAAACCGTAGTCTCAAGTTGTGTATTGTTGTATATCTTCCTTCACATTTAACTCTGACCATAGAATTCACCAGTGGCGTATCCTGGTAATGCGAGCTAGGCGTGCTGCTTCTTAAAATGAATATGTACGCCTACTATTTAACTTCTTTAAAAACCAACTATATTCAATTACGCAACGATAGTTATTAGGGGTATATGTCAACTATCTCCGAAATACTAATTAACTTACAACTTGTAACTCACTGTCACTGTAATAATCTGCATTCCCGGCAACTAACAAAAATTAATCACAAAAAACACTGGACGGACACAACCGATTTTTACAACTCGAGAGCTGCAGGACCACCGCACGCATGTTCGCATTGTATTTACGTATCTGGCCATGACCCCGATCCAATCAAACCAGTGTTCAGACGTGAATCCGAAAGGTGCCACATGCATTGTGACGGAATTACCCGAGAAACTTCGGGCGATTGCTACTAACCAATTAAAAACTGCACTATAAAAAGCGTCTGGGGAAAGTGAAACTAGATTATACTCGTAGATTCTATGCGGGAAAATCCGTTATCCTGGTGCGTGCGGTCCGAAAGCAGAACATTAGAAGAGAAATATTTTATAGAATAATAAATTAAATTTTTATTTTCCTTCTGGCATAGGTGTGCGCAGCACGCACAGCACACATAGAGAATACGCCACTGGAATTCACGTGTAATTAAGTGTAACCTTTGACATAAATTCACACGTAATTAGATGGAACTCTGGACACAGAATTCACATGTAATTAGACGGAACTCTGGACACAGAATTCACATGTAATTAGACGGAACTCTGGACACATAATTCACATGTAATTAGATGGAACTCTGGACACAGAATTCACATGTAATTAGACGGAACTCTGGACACAGAATTCACATGTAATTAGATGGAACTCTGGACACAGAATTCCCATCAACTGAAGAGATCTAGTCACGTGGAGTTCCCTAGATTTCTGAGTTAACAAAGAAAGAATATGACACTGCTCCCTTCTGCATCTGGTAAATGTGACAACTGTGCGGTTGTGCGTGGTTCTAGCAATATCATCATGTAAAAATGTGATAAACAAACCACTAATGTAAGAACGTATGAATACTTTGGTGCAGGCTTCCAGCAACAGAATGATGCTGATGATGATAATAATGACGAAAATTATGATGATGACATGAACAAGATAAAATCCAAACCGTCTTAGGACTGACCCAACTGTCGTCAAAACCCCGAAACGTCACGTGATCTGGATGTATTGTTTAAGTGTAAAACTGACTCAATATACCAATTTTCATTACTTTGTGTTATTGTTATTATTATTATTTGCTTTATCTTCCAGTTTTTCATCATCTCCCTTCATTATTCACATATCTTGTATATTATATCCATTGCATCTTCCATGTTCTAGTTTTCTCCTAGTTGTATTTTGCGTTCTTCTTATATTTCATATCGTTGTCTTCTGTATGTGACTATGGCTGACGAAGGGTCAACAACGAAACGTCCCATGTTTTTAGTGTATAGTTCGTTCAGTTGTAAACCTGAATAACTCAATTTTTATTTATTTATTTGAAAAGTGAATATGACTGGGCAGAATTTTCACAGACACACGCACACACATAAATAAATATAATACAAGTGTGTAATAAAATTGTTAGAAAGCGGAATTACGATTCTAGTATACTTCAGACTGCGAAAATTCGGATAAGCCAACATATGGAAATACTTAAAACATCTCTAGTGCACTGGTTTACTATAAAGGGCCGCAATTACATTTTCCTTAATTGTTTTAGTGCATTGCTTCCCTTATTTTTACAAATGCAAGTTTCTAATTACTTTTACAAAGGGAAGGTAAGGAGAAATTTCAATTCTTTATAATTTTCGACAACTTTATTATTTTGTACAACATAAGAAGTGCAAGCAATCTCACAACTAACAATATTAATTCTCATTGTTACAGTTTTCAACTTCCATCTTATTTCCCAATATCACACCGTGGACAAGTTGCGAGTCCATAATTTTGAACATAACAAATTATAACATTGTGAAAGTGTCACCTGTTTTACCTTGGACCACCCCACGTAGCCAATTTGAGACAATATAAATAAAATAAATCTTCAGCGGTAAGCTGTAGACACATTCCCATGATTATAAACAAGAATTCAAGTACTTAATTTGGGTTTCTTTCTTTGCTTTCATTCAATGCGACAATTTGTATACTGTATACAATTTTTTTTTTTTTTTTTTAATACAAAGATAACTGGCAGCAAGGAACAACATTGTCTATCGATTTTTTTATTTTTTTCAGTAAACGTGCGATAAGAACAAAACAGATATGTCATAGTCTACACACTATCATATATTACACACAGTTTTCCTACTTTGTGCTTGGGCGCAATTTTAAAAAAAAAGGGGGGGGGGGGGGGTGGGTTTGAGAGAAGATAGTTCTCTCTGTCTTTATCTTTTAAAACTGCACTGATAAAGGTAAGACGACATACTTGTTATCATCATTTTTGTCTTTATGACCCTGACGGAGCATGGTGCCAACACTGTAACTGGTCTCCTTGTAGGAAACCCTAACCCTAGCACTAACCCTAACCCTAGCCCTAACCCTAGCACTAACACTAGCACTAACCCTAGCACTAACCCTAGCACTAACCCTAACCCTAGCACTAACCCTAACCCCAGCACTAACCCTAACCCTAGCACTAACCCTACCCCTAGCACTAACCCTAACCCTAGCACTAACCCTAACCCTAGCACTAACCCTAACCCTAGCCCAAACCCTAGCCCTAACCCTAGTACTAACCCTAGCCCAAGCATTCACATGGTCCTGCAGCGGTGGTTTCTGTGGCAATAGGTTTTTACAGGAAGACGTTGCCAGCCTGACACAACACCCTCATATTAGTGGCCTGGTACGACATGTCTGACACAACACCCTCATATTGGTGGCCTGGTACGACATGCCTGACACAACACCTCATATTGGTGGCCTGGTACGACATGCCTGACACAACACTTCATATTAGTGGCCTGGTACGACATGCCTGACACAACACTTCATATTAGTGGCCTGGTACGACATGCCTGACACAACACTTCATATTAGTGGCCTGGTACGACATGCCTCATGGTGCAGTAGTCCTTCTGTATCCTTGTCCTATAACAGAAGCTTCCCATTTCCACCACCCCACCCCCCTTCCGGGACGACTGTTGCTGAGTTATTTGCCGGTTGAAGATCATGTGCTGAGTATAGTTATTTTAATGATTTCTTGTTGATCGTGCTTGTTTTATCATTACGCGAATTAGGGTGAAGCGTTCATACAACTCAGTAGCATGATATGAAGAAGTAACATGTAATACTTGAACTCAGCAACATTAATGAAGTAATTAATGCCTTCAGATTGAGTCCGTAATATTTAATCACATGTACACACAGGATGATCCAGCTATATGCACGCGCAGATAGACATGGCTACCTGCCGACAGTGAGACTGCGAGTCTGAATATTTCATACGAATTGGACGATTATTCTCCTCCTTCTGAGGATTCTAGTTAAACACTAACCTCCGTAAGTTTCCTCTCATATAGAGTTCTAGGACTGACCCTGGTCCATCATAAATGCACATATAAATGGCTATATCATGCCATTGAATTGGAAGGTTAGAAAACGCAGCTATTCAGCTTGGCGGTCAAGTAACAAAGGGTAGCGTCTCCTAGTTACCGACTGTGACCCAAACAACGCTAGACACGTCATAATCGATCGTGTATGGAGCGTTCAATAATTGAAACATCTATCGCAATATATTAAATGTCTTAACCTTTACAATTGCACGTCTGCTAACCTTTAGCAGACGGCGTTAATAACATATACCGTAACAATTCCCTGTACACCGGGGAAAAAAAAAAATCGATAGATTTTTTTTCAAGATCTATCCGACTTAACAATTTTTCAAAAAATTTAACACAATTGTGACATATGGCCGACGATGTTCTGAGTAGAACCGTGTCGCGGTCATGTCAACTAACTATTTGTCATAGTCATCTAACATTAATCATATTATATATCAATATTATGCATATTATTATATCAACTAAATAAAATGTGTAATGTCAATAGTGAATGATAGAATTAAATTAAAGTAAGGTCTGTCGTATTAGTATGTCATATAGGAATTAATTTGACTAATTAAAATTAAATTAATTAATTAAACTAAGAGTTAAATTATTAAGATTCTAATGTAACACGATGTTATGAGAGAAGAAAAGACAAATAAGTGAGAAGAAATAGAAAGAAATTCGAATATAAGTTTAACTTAATTGTGTGTGTTAAGTGTTAGTGAATAATAACTATCTAATTTAACTAACTAAATAACGTATAGGTACATTAAAAAAAAATATTAATCTAATACTTGTGTGAGATTTATTTTCTCTTTTCATAATTTCTTCTTTTTATATTTCGTTCTCTTTTTTGTTTTTTTCATTTCATTTTTTTCTCACATTTCATTTTATTGATATTAATTCAATTAAGAAGTTAAGTTAACTAATTAATTAGTATAGGATATGATGATCCATCCGTAGTCCTGATCCTGATGAATTCTTTTAGACAAAGTGTTGAAGCATTTCCGTCGGACAGAAATGTCAATTATCCTAGGATCCAAGAATTAAGTGCACATAGGATAATAAGTTCGACTTGTCGTCAGATATTGTTCCATGATTGTTGAACGAATATTCATATATTGTGTATGGACGTTAGACGAAGTTTCAATGTCAATATGTATACCTTGATTGTCTTTAGTTCAATTCTGTGATGCATATAGTGTGTTTATAATTATTAACTTGAAGTCAAGGTTAGTTCCCTTATAGTTGATACTTCGTTCTATCCAATGTAGTGATGATTGACGTAGTTTAGGAATGTCAATGTTGATTATTCGTCGTCAATAGGATTACGTGACAACGCATCCGCCACAATGTTTTCAGTGCCAGGAATATGTTCAATGGAGAATTCAAATGGCTGCAGGATGATCGCGTATCTGGCGAGTTTTGGACTTTTGTGGTTTGATCTACGCAAAGATGCTACAGCACGCTGGTCAGTCTGAATGGTGAATGGAGCACCAAGCAAGAACTTTTCCAGTTTTGTGATTGCCCATATAACTGACAAAAGTTCCTTGTCCACTGTGGAATACTTTGTTTCTGCCGGCTTTAGCTTTCTTGAAATATATAATGTAGGATGTAGAACGCCATCATGGTTCTGGAGCAGGCATGCACCGATGCCGTAGTTACTAGCATCTGTTCGTAAGAAAAATCTTTTGGAAGCATCGGGAAGTCTTAAAATTGGTTCATGCGAAAACAAATTTATAATTTTGTTGAAAGTTTCATTGCATATACCAGTCCATGTCACCTTCACCGGCATGTCTTTTTTTTAACAATGAAGACAATACAGCCGTGATGGATGACAAGTTTGGTATGAATCTACTGTAATATTGAACAAGTCCTAACAAACTCCTGACCTGTTTCTTCGTCTGAGGAACTGCTATGTTTAGAATTTTGGAGACCGTACTAGGTAACGTTCGGATATATCCCGCTCCAATGATATGTCCCAAAAAGGTTATCTCATTACACGCGATCTGCACCTTTGTAGGTTTAGCAGTTAGATGATAATTCCTTAGAGTGTCGAAAACATATCTAAGTCCCGAAACATGTTCCTCAAACGACGAACTAAACAAGCATATGTCGTCAATATACGTAATAACGTCTAATCTACCTGATAAAATTTGTCGCATCAGGCGAATGAAGGTAGCTGGCGCATTAACAAGCCCAAAAGGCATCACATTCCACTGGTATAGACCTTGTGGAGTGGAAAATGCGGTGTAGTACTTAGCCTTTTCGGTCAGTGGTATCTGCCAATAACCTTTAGTTAAGTCTATCTTACTAAATATAGTTGCGTTGGATAGACGTGGCAGTAAGTCGTCGATAAGTGGATGTGGTTCGCTGTCAACTATAGTCTTAGCATTTAATTTTCTATAGTCAACACATAGTCTGATGTTATTGTCCTTCTTCCGGACAATCACTAATGGAGAAGAGAATGGCGAATTACTAGTCTCAATGATTCCCAGAGACAACATCTGTTCAAGTTCCTTAGTAGTTTTAGCAAGGAAATGTAAAGGAACCGAATAGGGATGTACACGAATAGGTGTATCGTCATTGAGAGTAATGTCATGACTGATAGCCGATGTGCGACCCGGGACGTCGGTCAACACATCTGGATAAGATTGTAATAGATTAGCAATCTGTAGACGCTGTTGCGGTGTAACCGTTGAAGAGATGGTTACATCCCGCCAAGATTCAGTAGGTTGAACTACTGGTACCGGTAACGGTAACTGTACCTCAGGAAAAGAAGATTCTTCTTCCTGGATGACGGATAAGTTGGAATAATAACAAGTAGATACCGTGTTGTCATCTAGTTCATGAAAAATTGACTGTAAGTGTTCAGGACGTGTATGAAATTGCTTGAGCATGTTAATATGAAATATCTTTTTGTGTCCCTTGATATCTAAGACGTAATCAACGTCGGAAATTTTATCAATGACTTTGTAAGGACCATTCCAAGATATCAATAATTTATTGTTATTGTGAGGAAGTAACACATAAGCCTCATCGCCTGGGAATAATTGGCGTAATCGTCGAGACCTATTTTGTAGAGATCGAGCCTTAGCTTTTGCAGCCTCAGAAGAAGCTGTTGCCAACTGGCAAGACTCAATAATGTTCTTCCGAAGATTAATCACATACTCGTAAGATGACTGAGTGTCCTGAGTCATCTCTGCGTCAATTAATAAGTCTTTTATTAGTCCCATAGGACCTCTTGGGGAGCACCAAAAACTAATTCAAAGGGAGAGAAGCCAGTTTGTTCATGCGGTACCTCCCGATAAGCAAATAGAACAGCTGGGAGTGCTCTGTCCCAGTCATGAGGGTGCTTAACAGTAACCTTATGTAGTAGTTGTTTAAGTGTACGGTTAAGTCTTTCAACTGGACCATTACTCATAGGATGATAAATACTACTTAAATTCCTATCAATGTTCCAGGTTTTCATGACTTCCTTCATGGTGTCAGATATGAACTGTGACCCATGGTCTGATAAAAGTTTTCTAGGAAACCCTATTCTAGAAAAGATGAGATGTAGTGCATCAGCTACATCTGTGGTAGTGGTGGTCTTTAATGGGATAGCTTCTGGCCATCGTGTGCAAAAATCAATGCACGTAAGGACGAATCTATGTCCTCTGGCCGATGGTAGCAATGGACCAATAATATCTATGGCCATCTTGTCAAACGGTCTTACTGAGATATCGCAAGCCTGAATAGGCGCCGTGTGAAAAGCTCCACGTGCTTTCACTTCTTGGCATGCAGTACAGGAACGTACATACTGCGAAATATCTCTTGACACTCCTGGCCAAAAGAATGAAGACAGTACTCGAGATCGTGTTCGAGTATATCCCATATGTCCAGCACACTGTGAGTCATGCGCATGTTGAAGAATGTACCGTCTAAAAGTATACGGGACCATAACTTGTTGTTTCATTTGTGATTTGTCATTAAAACATCTAATCAATAGGTCATTTTTAATAACAAACCAATGTTTGTTATTATTACCTGAGGATAGATTGTCAACTTTATCAACCAGCTTAAAAATTTTTTTTAAAGATTTATCCTCTTTTTGTTTGGTTGCAAATGTTTCCCTGTCAATAGGTGAATTGACTACAAATTCCTCTTGGTTGTCTACATCCATTTTATTATCACCAACTTTCTCCATGAGTTGAGTATGCGCTCTAGTCGTCACGGCGTTTCCAGTGCATAGGTTATGTTTCTCCCATTCTATGATCTCATCTGGAGTACAATCTTTACTGCCGTGTATACGACCAACCATCAGATCAGCAATAGGATTTTTTAGCATACATACTTTTACATTCCCTGTGAAAAAGGGTGTTCTAATATGAACAATAGCTGTGGGGTAAAACTCAATAGTTCCACCAAATGTCATGCAGCGGACGTATTCTCCTGTCGCACAGCTAGGATGTACCAGCGACTGACGTACACCAATCGTCGTGGATCCTGAATCTCTCAGCACTGAGACGACGGATCCATTAACGATTTCCCTGTTAACAATTAGTAAGCCTGTTCCATCGTTGACTGCAAGACCTACCTCTGGTGTAATATGTCCGCAGTTAAGCACTGTTTCTTTCGCCTTCTGAAAAATAAGATTGCATTGTTGGCAACTATTTGCCACATTATAATTAATAGCAAAACATGCAGCAGAAGACTGTGTTGTATTATTGTCAAGTGGAACCTGAGCTATAGGGGTAGTATTATTTGTAACTGCCGCCCCTGTATTATGGTTGTAATGAGATGATCCCCGAGAATGAGATCGATTCCGAGTATAATTGTTAGAATTATCTCGTCGTCCTCTATAGTAACTATTATCTCGATGTCTCGAGCCATGATTATTACCATTCCAGTTATTGTTATTTTTCGGGGTATGTGATCGATTATAATTAGTGTTATGTTGACTATTGTGGTAGTTTGTTTGAGGTGAATGATTTCTATCTCGTGATCTACCTCTGTTGAACTCATTTTTATTGTTGGAATCATTATTATGTCCCTTCTGAAAGTTAACATTGTGATTTCTTTGGAACCTACTTCTGTCTACACTGTGATGTCTTTGTTTGTTATTATGATTGTAGGCCATATTAGACGCCACAGGTAGAGGTTCTCTTAATGAAGAGTTAGAAATGGTTGCATTCGGATGTGCCGAACAGTAGTTTAAAGAAATTTTTTCCAACTCGTCAATAGTACCTGGTTTACGCTCCTGCAAATATGCAAAGAATGGCTGGCTAACCGAAGATAATACCTTATCCCGTAGTAGCAAATCAACTAATTTGTCGTACGATTTGTTGACTTCTGCCAGTTCAACCCATCTATTAAATGTATTGCGTATGTTCGCAATGAATCCTGCAAAATCTTTTGGAGATTCAGGTAAAATTCCCTTAAATTTCAACCTACAGTGTTCCTCGTCCAGGTGAAACCTTCGTAAAAGCAAGGACTTAATAGCACCGTAGTTATTTGCTATTGATGGGTCAGCATTTTGAGAAGCCGTCAATGGTTCTCCAACCAAGAATTCATTTAACTTGAGTACCCATGACTCTTCGGGCAAATGATTTGTTTTGCAAGTCTGTTCAAAACGTGACAGGAACGATGAAAGGTCGTCCACGTTTAAGTTGAAAGTGGGTAATTTAAAGTTGTAGAAATGTTTAGTTTGGCTGGATGACGATCCATTTTGTGCGTTATTATTCTGGTTTGCATCAGCACTTTGTGCTTGTAATCTTGCTGTCTCCAATTTAATACGCGCCAATTCCATTTCTTGTTGTAAAATAATTTCCTCTCGTTTCAATTTATTCTCTTCTTCCTGTTGAGCAATTTCTCTTAATCTATTTTCCTTGGCAATTTGCTTCATCTCACGTTCTGCTTCCTTTCTTTCACGTTCCTCCTCCTCTTTCTTTAATGCAGCCCTTTTCTCTGCTTCTTTTCTTTCACGTTCCTCCATTTCTGCTTTATGTTTTTCCAGTTCTGCCTCAGCAAACTGACGAAGTTCTTGAGATTTATAACCATATTCCTTACCAATTTTAACGAAATGGTCTATAGTAAGCATTTTGACTTTTATCTGGTAAGTAATTATTGATAATTACTGATTAAAATAGTCAATAGTAGCTTCAGAGTAATTATTATACTTACTCAACTTAGGAATATTCCATAATTGTTCAATGTAAGTCACTCTCTATAAGAAAAGTATATTAAATAATATACAATGGGTCTGTCACCTCAAAGGTAGACTATAAGATTATTTTATTTGGTCAATATATATATATTATATTATTATTATTATTATGCCCTAGGCATCTCTTATAAATTGTAGTGCTAATTTCTTGGACTATCACTGCATAATTATGCAATGTCCCATATTAACCTTAAATGTAAGAAAAAATTAATTAAATTAAATTACAAGTGTATTATTGAATATAATGTCATATTATTAATGTAGTATTTAATATATATCATGAGTACAAACAAAACAATGATGCAACTAAAGGGTACAAACAATGTCAAGACGCAAACAAGACATTTTCACAATTAAAAATGAATTTATGAACTAAATAAAACAAGCGGAAGTGTCACAAGCCAAATGAAGGGTCAAGGTCTGACCCGAGGTCAACTGAATATGCAAAGTACCCAAAAAAAAAAATGACTGCAAAAAATGATGACATCACAGGACTCATAACGGACGAACATTTAACAATCATCAAATAAATGATAGTAAGAGTAGACTGGACGAAATAGTTAACGAACATGATACAAAACTGAATAAAAATGTGAACTTAGTACAAATAAAATACACCAGTTATCTACGGAACGGTACAGCTAACACAAACGTCAAACGATAGCAGATCTGGACAGGCAGTCCTCTGGCAAACCTCAATGGGGCTTCCAAAAGTGCAATCGTTTAACTGCCCTAAGACCGACTGAAATCTAGGTGGTCAGCTGTTCGCGACATTCCCCAGAGATTTCAGTTCCCTCCAACCGGCCCGCTAATTAACAACACATTAAAACAACCCAAAAAATACATGAAACACATTCAGAAAAGACATGCCTATGCAGGCAAAAGGCATGGACTCAGTATTACTGTTTGCAATGACGACAGTATTAAAACAACTAGACTTATCTTTTCCGTTGCTTAGATCAGTGCTAGAGGTCGTCAACAGCTAGGCTAATGCCCCTGACTGTCTGCTCCTGTAGTCCATATCGTGTGTTTGCTTCAATGGCTCATGTTTCCCCTGGTTAGACTTAGAAAACGGCTTTGGTTTCTCCGACAGTTCACCTACACGACCTTCGGTGACGTCACGTTGTTAGGCATTAGAATGAGTACAACGTCATCTTCGACTGGATCATGTGATCGAAACTTGATCGTAAATATTATGGTTAACATGTGCGTAAGGAACAGAAGTTTGTTTCTTTTTTCTGTCGTTCCCCGCATTCGGCCGCCACTTTGTTGCTGAGTTATTTGCCGGTTGAAGATCATGTGCTGAGTATAGTTATTTTAATGATTTCTTGTTGATCGTGCTTGTTTTATCATTACGCGAATTAGGGTGAAGCGTTCATACAACTCAGTAGCATGATATGAAGAAGTAACATGTAATACTTGAACTCAGCAACATTAATGAAGTAATTAATGCCTTCAGGTTGAGTCCGTAATATTTAATCACATGTACACACAGGATGATCATTTCAAATATGAGCAGAACATAAGTCCGTATAAGTCATGCATAAATTAATCAATAACGTAGACTGCTGGTTTACGTGTCAATGTCCGTTTAAGGATACAATGCAGTATTGTCGTCAGAACATCACAGCTATATGCACGCGCAGATAGACATGGCTACCTGCCGACAGTGAGACTGCGAGTCTGAATATTTCATACGAATTGGACGATTATTCTCCTCCTTCTGAGGATTCTAGTTAAACACTAACCTCCGTAAGTTTCCTCTCATATAGAGTTCTAGGACTGACCCTGGTCCATCATAAATGCACATATAAATGGCTATATCATGCCATTGAATTGGAAGGTTAGAAAACGCAGCTATTCAGCTTGGCGGTCAAGTAACAAAGGGTAGCGTCTCCTAGTTACCGACTGTGACCCAAACAACGCTAGACACGTCATAATCGATCGTGTATGGAGCGTTCAATAATTGAAACATCTATCGCAATATATTAAATGTCTTAACCTTTACAATTGCACGTCTGCTAACCTTTAGCAGACGGCGTTAATAACATATACCGTAACAACGACATAGTTTATTATGAAGGATGTTTATTGTCTTTTTAAATAATGTGCTCTGTAACACTTAAAACCTGTTACAAAAAGAGGTTTGTAAGACTGATTTCATTATTAGAAGTCGTGCCTCAATTATCTCACAACAAATCAATTCTTAAATACGCCACTGCATGTATATGCCCCGTGTAGTTCCCAGGGTTGAGGAGCCTTTGAAGTAGGAAAATAAAGAATGGGAAGAGACGACTAATACTTGTATAACCTGAATACTCTGGTGGTGCCATCTGGTGGTGCCATCTGGTGGTGCCATCTGTAGTAGTTGTTCCTTGGTCAACAGTCAGCTCAAATATAAATGAATAAATATATATATGTATGTTTGTCTATATGCGTGTGTATATGCATTATGTATGTTTGCTTGTTTGCATGCGGGTGTGTATGCTTGTTCTTGTGTTTGCTTGCTTGTATTATGTTAGTTTTGCGTGTTTGTTTGTTAATATCATCATCATCCTCATCCTCATTATCCTCCTATCATCCACATCATCATCATCCGCATCATCACGATCCTCATTATCCTCATCATCAAGATCCTCATTATCATCATAATCATCATCCTCATTATCCTCCTATAATCATGATCAGCATCCTCATCGTCAACATCATCATCATCTTCATCATCAACAATCTCATCATCATTATCATCAACACCATCATCGTCTTCATCATCAGCATCTTCATCATCACCATCATCTTCAACATTGTCATCATCACCATCTTCATCATCATCAACATTCTCGCCATCATCTTCCAGTGCGCTCCTTATGTAGCCACAACAGATGCCCCTTACTCAGCACCAAGATGTTACAGCGGTGCTGTCTGTGGCACTTAGTTTGACAAGGTAAAGGTTGACAGCCTCAAGCACAACCTAGGTTGACAGCCTCAAGCACAACCTAGGGTGACAGCCTCAAGCACAACCTAGGGTGACAGCCTCAAGCACAACCTAGGTTGACAGCCTCCAGCACAACCTAGGGTGACAGCCTCAAGCACAACCTAGGGTGACAGCCTCAAGCACAACCTAGGTTGACAGCCTTAAGCACAACCTAGGGTGACAGCCTCAAGCACAACCTAGGGTGACAGCCTCAAGCACAACCTAAGTTGACAGCCTCAAGCACAACTTCAAATTAGTCGCCTTGTACGACATGTGTGAAGGTGCAACAGTCCTATTTATTTTTGTCTCTCCAGAGATCCACATGAACGACACGAGTCGGTGACTAACATGCCTGTATGTTCCTGTGTTAATGAAGAAACAAGGCACGTCACAATTATCAGGTATAATATTTTTGTCCGTCCTGTCTACCAACCCCAGATGCCACTTTCGCCATCTCTCCAATACTCCACCCCTCCACTTCTTGAGCGCGCCTGTACCAAACACTCATCTACTTCATGCTACTCCAGACGACATGTATATGACCAGACGATAGATATAAAACCAGGTGGCCAGTTCGGAGCCTTCACTGTTTTCGCAGGACACGTGCTGGGTAATACATACTTGTTGCTGTAGTTGTGGGCACTATCGATGTGTTACTGTCGTGCTACTGTAGTTGTGGGCACTATCTATGTGTTACTGTCGTGCTACTGTAGTTGTGGGCACTATCGATGTGTTACTGTCGTGCTACTGTAGTTGTGGGCACTATCTATGTGTTACTGTCGTGCTACTGTAGTTGTGGGCACTATCGATGTGTTACTGTCGTGCTATTGTAGTTGTGGGCGCTATCGATGTGTTACTGTCGTGCTACTGTAGTTGTGGGCACTATCGATGTGTTACTGTCGTGCTACTGTAGTTGTGGGCACTATCTATGTGTTACTGTCGTGCTACTGTAGTTGTGGGCACTATCGATGTGTTACTGTCGTGCTACTGTAGTTGTGTGTACTACTGTCGTGCTACTGTTTACTGTAGTTGTGGGCACTAAATCGATGTGTTACTTTCGTGCTACTTCTCTGTTTATGTCGTTGTAATAACTGATGTCTGTTGTTGTTGCCCTTATCTAATTCCTATTTCACGTACAGCTAACATGGCTCGCGGAACGTTGACCTTGGCTTTGGTACTGCTCTGTACTGTTGGTGTCTTTCACGGAACAGGGAAAATTGTGATGTCAAACCACATACTGCCTTGAAGGTAGACTGGGTACAGCTAGAGACTAAAGACATCAAATCTGAATAAAAAATACATGCTGAAATCGGATGTGCTGGGTCGAAGTGAGTAGCAGCCGCGCTGTAAACTACGACACTTCATATTCATTACGCTCACTGGGGTGGGGGTAGTGTACAAGGAAAAAGCACACACTTAACGATAAGTCACTGAAATCAAAACCAATGAGATTCCATTTTTCATGCAACAAATGTCAATCGCTTTTAAAACGTGACGCTACAGGTGATTGGACGGCCAAAATAAGAAATAATGCACGTAACTATTTCAATCCATAATTCGTCGTGTTTAACTGAATACATTTTGTTTTTCAAATTGTATATTGTACAGCGTCTTACCAATGTTTTGTATAGCCACAACAGAGGAGGAGAAAAAAACAGTCTAATACACTCCATAAAAACTGTATGTATCAACATCATGTGGCGTTGAAGATAATTCACCGTCACAACTGCTTATTTGTCTCTTATACCTCCAGTAATTCTGATAGCGGTTTTTTTCCTAGACATCTTGTCATGTGACCCAAGTTCTATAGTTCCTGTTGTCTACTCATTCTTTATTTAACCCGCAGTTTTTTTGTTTTTTAATTAATCGTACAGTACCTAGTCAGAGAGTAGGGGATTGAATGTTAAGATTTTCTGAAAATACGGCTCACATGTTCATATGCACAATGATCAACAGCCAGTTTTTAAAAAAATAATTGTATGTGAGTAAAATTTACAAATGAACAATAAACTAGAAACTCGAGCCGTTTCGGAATTACCCTTCGTCAGCTACAGTCACAAACAGGAGGGAAAGAAAATAAATATAAACAAGTAGAATAATATTTACATAGAAGAAAAAAAAAATACAAGGTAGCAGTAATGGGTGTAATACTGAATGTGTAAATAATAAAGGGAGCGGCGGTAAAAGTGATAGTACTCTCTGCTAGTAACTTACTTATATGTCTCATTAATTACACGATGAACAACATTAACACGGAGCTATTTCTGTCCCAGTTTTTTTATTCATTGTCCTCATATTCTATTTCTACAGGTACGAGCTTTTGTCCGTGTTCCCCAGAAATATTGTAGATGTGGAAATCCTGAATGAATTGAGCGAAAAACACCCTGAAGTAAGTGCTTTTATTTTACTCTCTTGGTCAACGGCACGCAGCCCGGAAGCTGTGGGAGTCTACTTCAGAAACACTGAGCTATCTGAAGATCTAACTTGATGTCTCTGTTTGGGTGTCAGAGTATTTGGACTTTTGGAATGAACGTCTTTGTGTCACTTTTATCTCCGCCTGACGATTTACTTCCTACAACTCCACCAAGACAACGATGGAAAATTCAAACTAAATGATATTTTACCTAATGCTCACTTCACTTCACTTCACAGAAAAGATGGCGTCAAATTCCCACGAAGTTCCTGATCAAAGTGAATCTGTCTCAGCTAGCTTGGCGTTTTTTTTTTTCTTACTTTAAGTGTTGGCGGGAGATAACCAGACAGAAATTTCTCTAGCCTTAAAATTGTTGGTGCTTTCCCCTGTTTAGATCTAGAGATCTACTGAGTCATCCCTTGTGATCTACCCTAGAATTGATCTGATGCCAATTCCTGCTCTAGAAAATTCATCGCTTAGTTGATTGCTCATATAGTCACTTACTATATCACGTGATCGATAGCTCAAGGAGTCACTCTGTAGATGAGTTAATGGTTTATTCATCATCATCATTTTTCTGTGAACACATTACGGATCATGGAGCTACAACTACAACTAGTTCTTTTTCATATGTTCTTGTAGTGGTAGTTTCTATGGCAACTTGTTGTACAGGATCAGGTCACCAGCTCCATGCACAATCTTACCTTAATCGCCTTGTACGACATGCTTGGGGAAGATGTAGTTCCATTCCGTCTTTGTCTCGTCAGAGCGCGGTGAACTACAAGAGACAATGACTTATTCTGTCTGTCACAAACTTCGTGGATCAGTCTCGTCAGAGCGCGGTGAACTACAAGAGACAATGACTTATTCTGTCTGTCACAAACATTTTTTATTTATCACTTGGTTCCTGACTCATTCAAAAATAACTCTAAATCTTAGTCTTTGGCTTACTGAGTCATTAAGTCTATCACTGAACTCATGGCTCATTCATTACTTTACAGTATTCCGTTACTACATGAGTAAAGGTGGTATAAGTTTCAATATATCACAAAGAACCATTACAATAGCAGCACTGTAATACCACCATTTTTAATGTAATCATTTATTCCGGTTTTATACCAGGCTTCCAGCAACTACAAAAAAATGAGGGGGGGGGGAGTTAGCTTCAGCAATGGTTGCATGTTTCATTAGGACCAAAAAAAAAGTAAAATTATGGTTTGTAATGGTTTACGCTACCCTGATAACAGGGTTAAACATCTTTCTACTTGTGTCTCCTACAGATTGACTTCTGGAAAGAGCCGGCCCCACAAAAGAACATAACTGTCCTCGTGCCCCCTGCGTTTTTGGAGGAGTTTAAGAATGCTATGTTAGAGCAGGAGATGCAGATGTCTGTCCTTTCTGATGACGTACAAAGGTTGGTGGTTATTTTATCTGCTGTGTTGTCTTAATATGATTGGTTGTTGTTGACGTCAGCGATGGTGGAGACTGTGGGAAGTACGGCATCAGCTGATGATTAATGTAAAAATGAAAGTGACTATTCCGATGATAAAGAGGAGGAGGATTATAAAGATGATTATAATGTTGATGAGAGTTATAATAATGATGATGATGTTGATGATGAGGGTTATAATGATGATTATCATGAGGAGGAGGATAATAATAATGATGATAATAATTATGATGATGATGATGAAGATGACGACGGCGACGATGATGATGGTGGTGATGATGATACATCAAAGATTAATTACCACCCGATCTATTAATGCCTGAAGTTGCATACAGCACAGACCAACCATTTCCATTCTGTTAGGTTCCCTTCTGTTTTGGCTGTCACTACATTTGGTCGCTCTGATTCAAATATCTGCGTCCATGCATCTTCGGTTCATGTAGCCACGATGTTTCGGACTGTTATGTTGGATTAGAATAGAATGATTTAAATGGTATAAAAAGATGACTAAATGGTAATGGAAGAGGGTGGACTTGGATGGGACACACACTGAGGAAACCAGTTGATAGTATAACAAGGCAGACATTATTTTGGAATCGCCAAGGTAACAGAAATACAAAGATAGGACAAAAACACACGGAGAGAAGTAAATTTGAGACAAGCATGAAACGGATAAAGAATTGGTGGAAAGACCATCAACAGATGGCACAGAACAAGACGACAGTGGGAAGTTGGTGGAGAGCAGACGGCACACAGAGAACATGACGACAGCGTGAAGTTGGTGAAGAGCCTATGCTCTATGAGGACTAGAAGGATAATGAATGTACCCCTGGGTCCACCTCTTTCTCTTTGTCTCCGTATAGTCCAGTTCATGGCTTGTCTTGTTAGTGTCGCATGAAAATATAATTAATAGTAGGTAAGCTTGACAGCTGTATAGGCGTGATGGACAATAGTGCACACGGACGTGTGATAGTGGTGCGCAAGAGAGATAGGCAGAAGGCACAGGCTGAGTCAGTGAGTTCTTCACTAAGAAAACCACACACACAGCTCTTCTTGTTTTCTCTGGCGACAATATTACTCTTTTGCACACACTGTGTCACTCACAAATAGTAGGGTAAAGAAGTAAAGTTAGATTGAGGATTTGGTAGTCTGAACTGAATGAACAATCCTATCGAGGTTAACTCAATTTATTTCAATTTAGAAATGTAAATAAATCAATAAGGATTTTACAGCACATAATAATAAAGATTATCACGAGAAAACAAACTCACAACAATTTGATGATTTTTAAAGAAGAAAAAAATTATTACACAAATAGTGCAAACAAGGATTATGAATGAATTGTGTTAGTAAAGTTCCCGGCAGGCCTGATAAGCTTTTGCTGGAAAATATGTGAAATACTGTTTGTGTGTAAATGAATGTTTGTTCCTTTGTTCCTTTGGTGTGAATGTTGGAAACAACTTATATCCTGGGGTTCTCTTGGAAAAATATATCGTAATCCAATGCTTGAAATTAACTTCACTGTTCGAATAAGGTATCCACAAAGGGCACAGAATCTGAACACGATTTTTATAAATCCAAGATTGGGGTAACGACTTCACAGTTGATGCGATATCCACAGATAACGAATTTGCTTCCAAAGGTGGGATGGAGGGTTAAAATGGGTGGAGTATGGTACGGGTGATGGTTGTTAAGGGTAATATCTGGTGTTAAGAATCGTTGCAATAATTGCAGTAATTGAAGTAATTGAAATGATTGAAATAATTGAAGGGAATTATTGTGACTGGTGGACGAGGACTATATGGCCACTGGCCAAAGGTAACCTCTTTTCAGCAATACGAGACAAGACTTTGCACTGCATAAATCTGTTAGACAAAACAAAAATACATGTGTAACTACTCTTCTGCTGCAACATGCAGATTACAACAGAAACAATTTAAGCAGTGTCCAGCGTCGGCATGTTGATATCCATGCATGCGTCTCGTTCCTAAAATAGGTCAGTCCATTCTTAAACATTCCTGTCTGCTGTGAATGAATTAGCGGGCCAGTCCAGGTACATACACAATAACAAGATTGTCGCTTCTTCCCCTGTCAGACAAAGTTACATGAGGGTCTGCTAGAGAATCCTCCTGTGCTTTCCACCGTTCATTCCTTCCCGCATTCATAATAATATGCTCATACATTAATGTTACAAACATTGAAAAGTAAAATGATCATTGAAATTATGAATGATACAAACATTGTAACATAACATCGCTTTAAAATACAAGCAGTGAAAATAAATGAATTTTCGTAAGCATTTATGATACATACATGATAAAGGAAACCCGTTTATATAATACACTTAGACTTTCACCAGGATAGTAATATATTTCATTAGACTTTCACCATGATAATAATATATTTCATATCTATATATTTGAGCTAATTTCCTATATACTGGAAAAGCGAATACATACCCGCTCCGGAATTTTAGTCTGTTAAGTTAAACTAGAGGGCACTTTGTGTGTTTAACTCAAGTCTCCCTATGCACAATTTTACTTTACAAGACTAAGAAATGCGTCTTACTCTTCCCGTATGCTTATCACCAAGTGAAGTCTAAACTAGTTTCTTAAAGAAAGAATTAATTTCGATTTACCCGCTACATTTTTTAAAGTTCCCACGATAGCCCAAAAGTATCGCCGCAAATTAGTTTACATATTGAATGTCACTTGTACGTGCGGTGGTTCCGAGCTCAGAAGTTTTAACAATGAGGAAGAAGACAGGCCATAAATTTCTAGACAGACGAGTCTGGAAAATCCTAACCGACCTGAACGCTGGTTGACCGAATCTTCACCTGAGTTAAGTGCGTGAGAAACATTTATTTTTTCCAGAAACTTAGGATAGACAGAAAATAAAGCAATATACAGGATGGACAGAAAATTTCAAATAGGCAAATTATCTTCGCTCTGCGACAGTTAGTATATATCTTTTCACGATGTTAACAAAGAAGATTATATTTATTTGTTTTTTTAATCTTTTCAAGTGTCATGCCGGAGGGTGTAGGCGATTATGTTTCTCCCCAACTCCCAGGACTGCTATATCTGGAGAATTCGTTTTCTTGCCGGCGAAACTCACTTCTGTCTTTTTGTCGTTTTGACTGAGATCTTTATTTTTGCATTCTGTCATTATTGTCTCAATTACTTCCTCTACTCGTTATCAAAGTTAAGTATTAAGACAGTATCGTCAGCGTATCTCAGGCTGCTCATATTACGTCCACCAAAATATTGATATATTCTAGCATTATTGATGCCGGAAATGAACGCACTCCCGAACACATCGCCGAGGGAAAACGTCAAGCTAGCGGTCAAGTTGTGGATCACCTCAACTACCACACCTACACCAAGGTATGGATTTCCTGTCTGTGTCTGTTTTTAGTCTTATATATATATATATATATATATATATATATATATATATATATATATATATATATATATATATATATATATATATATATATATATATATATATATATATATATATATATATATAGTGTATCAAGATTATCTCTGAAAATGTGTGTAGCTTACCTGATTCTATCTGTAGGCTGTGTTAATTTATATGTGGTCTGTTTGAATTTTTATGCAATTTGTGTGCGGTTTAAAAACACTCCAAACTTGTTGTTGTTGTTGTTGTTGCTGTTGAATTAGGGCAGCTGAGGGTGTCGTTCTTTTGCAGCCGATGCTAAGTTGAAGAATCTGTGGCAATATCTACGTTACAGATCTAGGGTTTTCCTTTTGTTATTCTGCCATTGTGAAACTTGTTGAGTTGGAGACCTGAGATCTAGTGTCTTTCCCGGGGGCTCTCAAAATATGTCGGGCTGAAATATTGTGCTCTGGTTCTTGCCTTTCCTAAGGAATCGTCATGTAATGCACATAAATACTTCTCACTCCCCTTATCTGCCATCCATTAACTGTGAGGTCCTCCTGCCTGCAGCCAACTAGGTCGACGCCGGAGTTAAGTCTAGGGTTCAAGTGACTCCTCCAAGCTTGGTGTGCAACATGTTTCGCCACAGGGTGAATCGTGATGTTGGGCAACTCTGGTGCGGCTACTCGATCCCCGAAGCGCTGACCTGGACACTCGAATGTTGCCTGTTTCCAGGATGTACCACGTTGAGGTGCACCAGGGTCTTTGTTAGAGATCTAACCCTGGAATTCATGCAAGAGCAGTGTGAGGTCATTATCATGTC